>JALBCR010002649.1:0-129438 GCA_030710515.1 Abscondita cerata | reverse complement strand
TTAGTTATTACGTATTGCTGATTAGACATTGACTTTCTCATGATTTTGTCTTATCACGTTGGGGTCACCACTTTGATTGTTAATCCCAAATTTGATGTGAGAAGACTACTGATGGGAATAAGAATTTCTTTCAAATATTTGTTCTCAGTAAAAGTAAGTAACGAGATCTATTATTCAAAAATACCTTTAATTATCTTAATTATATTTTGCCTTTTTCCTAAAAATTATCGGATGTAATTTGGAGATCTTGTGACTTATCACTTGCCTATACTCTCACTCGGATGCCAGGGTTGATAATTTCATTCCCTGCAAAGTTAGTCAATCCAAAAATGCTTTTTGTAAAGATTACTTCAAAAAATGATTGCTGCTGATTTAGATTTTGATGAGATGTTTGTAATTTCTAAAATACAAAAATCACACCACGCAATATCTTTTAATATTATTAATTGTACTAACAAATTTTGTATGTATCTTAAAAACAAGATATATAAGAATCAATAAAATTTTAGAGAAAAACGTATTTAGTTTTTTAAATTTTTTCTTTGTCGTAAAACGTATTTAATGTTAGTATTTTATAAATTCTAGAAATTTTATTTTTCTTTTTAATTTTATTATTTTTCCTTTATACCAAATTCTTTATTTTTTCTTCTTAACAATAGTGCGTCTAACTCAGTTCTTCCTTCTACTCTTTGTTGCCTAACAAAATAGTATTTCTTATTGAATTTATTAGAAAACTAATTCATATTTGAATCTCCCTTTCTGATCTCTAATATATACATGTCTTGTTAGTCATTAGCACCAATCACTTACTATATATGGTTCACAATATAATAAAAAAATTGTATTATTTTAATTAATAATCGTCAGAAAAACTATAGAAAGGTATACAGAGAGATAGAAGATAAACAAGAAAAACAGAAGCGGCGAACAAGAGATCAAAAGAAAAATAACTAAAATGTGAAAATTCAAAACAGAAAATCAAAAAAAAGAATAACATGTAAAAAAAAGAAAAAAGAATATAAGAAAATGTTAGAGAAAAGGTAGAAGAACTAAAATATGGAAGAAAATGCATAAGAATTTATAAGCGAAAGCAGAGAAAACAATAAAAGATAAAAGCTAATTTAAAGAATTCATTAGCAGGTAAGGAGGAAAAGTAACAAGCAAAAAAAGTAATAGAAAATACAAAAATCAAACGTTGAAAAAATAAAAAAAGAACTAGAAAAAGCGAGAGCGAAGGTGAAGAAAGGAAAATCGAAAAAAACTAATGGAACCCAAAGTAAACAATAGAGATATACCGGAAAAACAATGGAAGAATATGGAGCATGAAAAAAAAGAAATATCAAAATAATCGAAAAAAACGTACCCAGTAAACAAGTAAAAAGATAAGAAAGAAGCAAAAAACTACAGAAGAGTGAGCACAACTTAGAAGAGAAAATTAGATAAAGGAGTAGAAGACAGGAAAATTATACTAAATTAGAAAACCGTATTTAAAATAAAAGAAGAACGGTTAATAATACATAAATTTTAAAATAGTGTACAAATGGATTGGAAAGAAAGGAGGGCAAATGTTTCCAATATTTGTTGACATTAAAGCTGCGCTTGTTAATGGTAAATTATGGGCGAAATTGGAATAAACAATGTTGGGATAGAGAAAATATATGAATGTCTGAAGGATGGATTACGAAATTTGAAATAAAATAGAGATGTTCGTTAAACCGTAATTTCAGGTAAGAGGAGTAATAATTAGAGAAAATAAGGTATGGATAAAATTTTTAGAGAAATAAACTACAAGAAAATGTAGAAAAAACAAAAATATTTGAATTTAAAAGAAAAAAGAAAAACGAAAAGAATGGAATTGGTTGTGGGGAAAAAAATAAGGAAAGTAGGCAAAAGTAGATATTTTGGGAATAATATTAAAGATGGAGAGGCTAAGAAAGAAAGGAAATAGAATAGTAGAGCAAGTACGGGAAATAAATAAAAGGCATTTGGGAAGATTTCTAAAAAAGCATATAAATGAATGGTTAGAAAAATTAAGAACAGAGATTTGGGGACACAAAGTTATATAATGGAAGAAGAAATTAAAATAGAAAAAATATAGATAGCAATAATGAAGATGGAAGATAAGAAAGATAATGAGATACTGAATGAACATTGGAAAGAGTGAAGGCCCGTAAAACAAAAGACGTAGAGGAGGAAAAAAAAGATAGATGTTCAATAGAAGAAATAGAGAGGTTAAAACAGGAAGGAAGATGTATGAAAAGGGATATAACAGTAAGAGATAAAGACACACAAATGCAGAAAAACAGAGAGCAATAATAAAAGAAGGAAATATTACGATAAATAATATACAGTTAATAACGGAAATGGTTCCATAGTATATAACAGATGAACGGCAAAGGTGACGTTGTCAATTTTTTTGCTTTTTATTTTAGTAACTGCTTTAACAAGTACATACCCAGCACTCATTTGTGCCTCAACATTAGGTTGTTGACGTGATCTCCTTTGCACTTCTCTTTTCGAATTTCTGGTTGTATAACCAAATCGCTTCTAGACCCTTCCAAAAGCTTCACAGCTGTCAACACAGATTTATTAGAGAGCGTTTTACAATTACCAATTTAACTGCCAGGCACTAGTTTCTAGCTGAATCCTTGGATTCTGGTTTCCAGGTCGACGTTGTTATACTCCGCGTGTCTTAAGTGTCCCTTTGGGTGTACCCCAAGGCTCTGTTTTCGGCCCCCTATTATTTAATATTTTTGTCAATGACGTCGCACCTATTCTTGATTATTATTGCTTACTGTATGCAGATGACATGAAGATATTTTAGGTAATACGTGGTATCTCTGATGCTCTTGTGCTTCAGAGAAGTCTTGATCTTTTATGAATGGTGTTGGTCTAACCACGTAGACCTAAACGTTTCTAAATGCCTCATCGTTTGTTATACCAGAGCGAAGTCTCCAATTCTTTTTAACTATTCTTTTTCCAACGGCTCCATTACTCCTATTAGCGCTTTGAATCTCTCTGTCTCTGTAGTCGTCGCGCCACCTCTTTTCTTCTCTTTCTATACAAACTTATTTACTACCTTGTCGATTGTCCTGAATTATTGGCAAAATTATTTTTTTCTGTTCCTCGATTAGTTTTTCTACCACCTTCTACCTACCCACTCCTCGTACGAGTATGCTGGAGTTATCTCATATTTCCTCTGTATGCAGCAGCAGTGCTCTACGTAAATTTGATAACCGAGATTAAATTATTCAGTAGCGACTCCTAGTTAGTTGATCGATTTACCTTATCTACCACGTTTAACGTTATTACTTTTATTTGTTTGCATTATATCTCTGTACTACCTACGTCTAATTACTTTTACATTTATATTATCCGACTTGTTTTTAGTATTGTATTTCGCTGTCCCCCTCCCCATAATTAGCTTTTGCTGTAGAGCGGCTGTATTTAAATAAATAAATAAATAAACAAAAAAGATCTGAGGAAAAGAAAAATGATAGGGAGATTAAGAAAAGAAGGTAAGTTCTGTATGATTGATGTGTAGGGAAGGATAAGAAAACATAGAACACCAGAAAAATCATAGTACCGAAGACTATTAAAGGTAAAGGGAAAAAGAATACAATGTATGAAAGAAGTCAGGAGAGAAGAAACAAGATGGATGAGAGGAAAAAATATTGAAAGTGAAGTAAATATCTTTTTAATTTCGAAAAACTAAATAAAATTTGATTTGATTTACTTTTGTTGTTTAACATAATTGTTTTTTCTCAAATTTCAATTTCATTCCTGGATCTAATTTCTAATATATCTATGTCTTTTAGTCGTTCGCAACAATCACTTACCATATACGGTCCACACTATAATAGAAAACAATAAACCCAATAAAAAGAAAAAAAATTGTATTGATTTAATAAATAATCAGTCTTTGACAATAATATAAAACAACCTGAGCACATAAATCCATTAAAATAAATTAACATCAACTTTACATAACAGTCAGTAAAAACAATTAATGATCAATTATTGATGATTCATCTGTGCAAAAATACGAATTTTGCATTGAATAGAGACGATCTATAGGATTGATGTCGAGGTGCACCGAATGCGTCACAACATTCTTGTGCGCAGGCGGTGGTGTGATGAACATCGACAGTTGACTGGAATCCAAGCTTGAAAAGGGAAAACCGACGTAACCATTAGGAAACTTGTCGATGCTAGCTACTCCTGACAAACAAAACTTAGTACCTAACAATTTTTTTATAGCATAGTAATTTACCTGTTGGATGACTGGAATCTGGTTTATAATAAGAACTATTGCTATCTTGCTCTTCTTTAATATTTAAAAATAAGTTTCCTTCTTGTTTGATGCTGGCGAAGACGTCTTTACCGGTCTCAGAGTCACTGCAGCTATCGTTCATAAACGTGGCAGGACCTGCGTACGAACACTTAATACAGATAAGTTTCAAATCACAACTTACTCTGTTCCTCCTCTTTAACGTTCATCTTCTTGTCACCATCATCCAAGTCGGCGCCAATTTTGTCTTGCCCCGCTTTCTTCTTCATTTTTTTCATTTTGGCGCGTTGATTTTGAAACCACACTTGCACAATCCGAATACTCAACCCGGTGTCTTTTGCTAGAGCCTCGCGCACTTTTCGACAAGGCTTCGGACTAACTTCGAACGAAGCTTTGAACGCCCTCCTCTGTTGGGTGGTCAGTATGGTTCTTGGTCGTTTCGGTCCACGTCTTCCATCCATCCTGGTCGATGGTATGATTTCGTCGCAAAAATAATCTGCTGAAAGTTTTAGATTAAATTGGTCGAGAGTGAGATAAAAGTGCTTTGTACCATGCGAGTACCCTTGCAGCATCTCGACTTCTTTCTCGTAATCGGGCTTACAAAGCACTTGTCCTGCTTGAATACGTAATGATCGCCTTTTGCAAACGCATTCCGCATACTACGCACGCAAAGCATCGCACGTGAAATACATTTTCGCACGTACGCATTACTAATTCTTCGGGCGCTATCCTTTCGGAGCATCCTAAGCATTTCTTTACGTACAACCTGAAAAATTACGAACGTCGATAAAATTTCACCCCAGAAGGGATTTTGGTATTTATTTAAACGTTGATCTTTTCACAGTGAATACCCGTGTCACGTGTCTCTTCCGGCGAAAATATTGAGTCACGAGTTTGGAAGCGGTCGCTGTCGTTCCTAAGTAAACATTTTTCTTTTCAATAACTATTCGGACCGTGAGATTTCAAATTATTTTGTTGTGAGCAAAACCCCGAAATTAACAAAAAAACTTTATGTGAAAAGTTTTTCTTTTAAATAAAGTCAAAAAGTAATGTAAAGAGTTTCCGATTGCTTGCTTGTTTCCTTAAATAAACCACCTTCTTGGTATCAAATGTCGCTCGAGCTGAAATCAAATATTTGGATTCGAAAGAAAGTTTTCGACGTTCGCGAAATGAGTTTTGTCGTTGTGTTTAACTTTTTAGAAAGTGTGAGAAAAGTCTTTGACTAGTCACTCGTTAATTCGCATTGTAGATGGAATGCAAAAGTAGGACGAAATTAAAAAGGACTTTTACAACACTTATTAATGTAGGTATAAATTAATTTTATTTTAATTATTAAAACAAGTAGCATCAGCGGATTTCTAGATCTCGACTTATTTTTTATTTTCAATTTCCAAAAAAATTAAATTTTTTCCCTAAAAACTAAAACCAAAATTTTAAAACGTTTTTTTTAAGCGATTACACAACAAGTATAGAGTATAATATAATTTTTTTATAAAAAATTGTTATACAGTACTACCAAGGTTATCGTAACCCCAGAAAATACTGAGCTGTTTTCAAAGAAAAATGAATGAAATAAAAACGAGTCTCAATTCTTTTAAATTATCACGAATCACTTATTTTATTATCCTTTTTTCCTCATCCTTATAATTATAATTGTAACTAAAATTATACCCAACTACTGTTTGTATTTTTTCTTGCCTCAATAACCCCTCTCTCATTTATTTCTTTCTCTTACTCACCATATTTTTTAGTTTTTTGCACATTTACTTCAAGTTTTTTCTTTACTAAATATTTTCTCACTACCTTAATCAAGCCTCTCATTTTTATTTGATTTTATGCAATTATGCGCATACGCCAACACCCAAACTTTTTTTCCCTGCTACTATTTTTCCTGTTCACTGTTTTTTATCACTTCCTTTAAATCACTAACACAGTGACCGGCAAAGAATTTGCACCAAATAGAAGAAATGTTTGTAATTGAGATATCTGAAAATTTTTTTTTGGCAAATAAATTTAGCATATCGAATGACAAAAAAAAAGCACTTTGACAAATGTTATGTGACCACTTTCATGGCGGCAAATTTAAAAAATATCCCTTACACATGTAAAAACTGAGGTTAGATGACAAGATATTAAAAAATTCTTAAGTGAAAAGATGTTCAAAATTAGATTATACGTCTATGTGCAAATTTTTAAAAGAAAATAACAACTTTTCCAAAATATCAGTTTTCCGGTATTTTTCCGGAAATTTTATGTATGTTTTTGTATAAGCTTATTATCCAGGCAATTTTGTAAAAAAATTGTTTAAATTGGGTCTAGATTAGAAGAATTAATCATTTTAGAACTATTTTAAAATAATTCTAAATTTGTAATTTCAACCTTTTGTTTTCTGTAGGCTATTGCAACAAAGTCCGTCCTAACAAAATAATGTTTTTGTTCTTTACCGTCCATTGGTAGACTAATAAATAAAAATTACTGGATTGTAAGTTTATTTGTTAGTTTTATTGTGTTTATGCAAATCAAATGCAAAAATTTTGTTTTTCTCAATAATTCCGGACAAAATGCCGGAAAACTGATATTTATGAAAAATCAAAATTTTTTTTTGATAATTTGCTCGTAGACGTATAATTTAATCCTGAACAACTTTTTTCTTACATTTTTAATATCTTGTCATCTAACCTTACTTTTTACATATCTAAGAAATATTTTTAAATTTGCCGCCATGACAGTGTTTATATAACATTTGTCAAAATGCTTTTTTGTCATTTGGTGTGCTGAATTCATTTGCCAAAAAAATTTTTTAGATATCTTAATTACAAATATTTTTCCCATTTGATGTAAACTTTTTGCCGGTCACTGTATATATTAAAATAAACTTGGACTTATTGCACACCCCTGTCTAAACCCCTTAGTTACTTAAAACTTTCTTTCTATCCTCCCTTCTACTCTAGTTTTACATCTTGTTTTTATACAGTTTTTCTATCCCTGCTACCAAATCTTTACTTTTATCATCACTTTCCCCAACAGCTCTCTATCCACATTGTCAAACACTGTCTTAATAACAAAAATAAAGGATACATTTTCTATCTCTTTATTTACCATATGCCTCAAGATATATACATTGTCCATTGTATATAAGAGAATTAGAACAGAAAGGGAATAAAATATTTAGTCAAGTATAGGGGATAGAAAAAAAGGGTTTTTGGAAAAAATATTGAAAAAAAAGATGATTGTTTGAGAAATTGGTAAGGAGTGTATTATTGTATAGAGGTAGAAAAGAATGGGAAAAGCTGGAGAACATACCATTAAAATACTGGAAATGGACGTTAGGAGAAAAAAACACCAGGATGTATAATAGAAGAAGAAATAACAATAAATAAGAATAGAATTTGGACAGGAAAATTGGCAGTGAGATATGAAGAAAGGATAAGAGACAGGGAGGGAAATGAGATACTATAGAAATGTTGGAAGGAAGTGGAGAAATATTTAAACACATACGGTGAAGAGGACAAGAAACATTATTAAGAAAGGGTAGAGTACTGGAAAGAGGAGATATACAAAAAAGAGAGAGAGAAGAATGGAAAAGGGAGTGATAAGTACAGATAAAGATTCACAAATACAAAAAGGAATGCGAAGATAAAAGGAGGAAGATACAATGAAAAGTACATAGAATTAAGTACGGAAAGAATACCAGGATATTTGAGTGGGAAAAGAAGAATTAAAAAAAGAATCATAGCGTGGTTTAGATGCGGGAATGTGGATAAAGAGAATATGTACTGGAGGAATGATGATGAGATAATATGTAGGATGTTGAGCATTTAAAAGAAAAGTGTGGGAACTGCGGGCCGAAGTAATAGAGAAAAGGATACTACTAGAAGAAAATGAAAAATATATATAAAGTGAAATTTAAAAAATTTTGTATGGGGATAAATTTTTTGTATTGTTTAGTGTTTTGGGATTAGGAAGGTGAAAAGGAATTATAGACGGTGGTGCTATTGAAAACGGGTCATAGGGATTTAGAATTGTAAACTGGTTTTTTTTTCGAGTTCTAATTGGCCTTTTCAAGTGACAAAAATGATTTTGGCATCAAAACTCAGCTAAAATTATTGCGCATAGCGCTCGCTATCAGAATGAATTACACAGTCTTTTGGCTCAAGTTCAGTTTGGCCCACACAATGAGACCTATATATTTAGAAAGTCCATGACCTGGGGAGTACGAATATGCAAGAATTTTTGAAAAAAAAGTTGCGGAACATGGTGAAAAAAAATTATTTTATAAAAAATATTTTTCATTGAATTTTCAATAAAAGACGCCGTGTACAGTCGAGGTTAGGTTTTGCCGTAGACAGTTGTTTAAGAAAGGCCCGTTACTCGCTTCTATTTAATTTAGGATGGGTTGCATTGCCGTGCAGAGTTGTTAGGTTAGGTTAAGTTAGATTAGGTTAGGTTATATTGAATATAAGTAAAATGTGTGTCTTGCGACATCTCGTGTAAACATTGACACGTGTGAATAGTATAAACCAAGGAAGATGCCAACAGTTAACTGTAACGACATGTGTGTTTTTATATTGAAACTGTGGAAACAACCCCTGAAATTAGTCATTTTCAATTAATCAAAATGTGTGACAGTGCAATTTCTTCTACTTCTTCTTCTGTTGTAGTGCTATTGAATTTCAAGCCAAAATGGAATTGAAAAAAGCTCATCGAGTTAATTGGAAAACGGAATCTGGCAGTAAGTTATGCTATTAGAAGTCATTTATTGCCCATGTTTAAAAGTTGCCGTAATTGCAAGAAACAAATGACTGTGTTCAGCAAATTTTTCTTTCAAAAATTCTTGTGTATTCATGCTCCTTAGGCTTTTTAAATTTATAGGTCTCATCGTGTGGGCCAAACTGATCTCCAACCGGTCTTTTCGAAAATTTATCAATAAAAATTAGTAATTTTTGATGTTCAAGATGAATCAGTAATGCGTTGCCTAAGCAACTATGACATTCCTACGTTTTGACAATTATTAATAACAGTCATAACAATTCAGGTTTCCTGTATTTTATTTTAATACCAAAACCAATTAACCTATGACCTGTTTACAAAAGCACCACCCTGTATGTGTGGAGTTTGGTTTTTATTTATTTTGTGTAAGAAATCAAATCTTTTGTTTAATGTATGTAATTACAAATAACAAATAAATAAAATTGATTGATTGATATCATCTATTTTCGGAAAAAAAAAAAAAATTTAAAAATCAAAATCAAGAACTTCAAGATGACACCACCAAAGTCATTGAAGTTCTTAGAGCAAAAACATTTGGCCTGAAAAAAACACGACCATCTCTTCAAATTCTGGCAAAAGCAAAATAAAGCTGCCCTATAGAAGATTTGTTGTTTTAAATAAAACACTACAAAATGAGTTGATTAAATATTGTCTTGCTATGAAAGAACCGTTTTTTGGACTATCATGTGCTGACCTGCAAAGAATGGTTTTCCAGCTAGACGTAAGAAACAATTTTAAGCATCCTTGTGGTGTCTGAAAGGAAATAGGTCAGTTTAATTCTTAAATGCCACTAAACACAGCTTTTCGAAAGAAAGCTTACCTAAATATCTTATTTCAGAGTGTTGAGGTTTAGAAAAAAAAACAAAAATATACTCTGGATAGAACAGTGGGGTCCTAATTTTGCGGTCAAAAGAGGAAAGAGCAATTTGTCTCCGAGGTAAAAACAAATCGTTTCTTTGACATCTGCTAAACGTAGATCAGATCATTAATTTTACATAAAAGCAGCAGGATCTTTTCTTAAAAATACGAATATTTAACTGCAGAAGAAGTTTATTGGAACAATTTTTGCTGCTCACCCCTCATTTTTAATCTATACCAGTGGTTCTAACACTTTGTATAGCCCCTCGAAAAGTAGTTGGTTTTTAATATAATAGATAAATCGTTTCCTTGACATCTACTAAGCGAGGATAGTCAATTTTACAATTGTTGTATGCATGAATGCAACAGGAACATTTCTTTCTCCTCTTGTGATCTTCACTAGAAAAAATATAAATGTTTAACCGCAGAAAGAAATTTCACCTCAAACTTATGTGTTCTCTTATAATATATTACAGTTGAGAATTTAGACAAAGCCTGCGTCATAATTATAACGCCGTAAGTGCTTTTGATGTGATAGCATTGTTTGCAAAACCATTCATCAAGCGTCAGATTGCTCAGACCCCAATCAATGGTTTCCAAGTAACTGGAATTACAACGAAACCAATTCATCGACATTGCATTTATTGAAGATATGAGCCAGATGCAAAAAGTACTGATGAAGATCTAGTAATAGTGTGTGTAGGAGTTTCCCCATTATTTTGATGGGGCTACCTACTTAAATCCTTTCTCTGTCTGTTATCCACTTTTTTACATTTTATTGAAAATAGGTTATATCTTCGCCTATAAGTTTTGTTTTTCTTCAAACTTTCCTTTTTCTCTTTGCACAGTTTCTGTCTAGTAGATTATTCTTTCTAATTTTTATCGGATGTGTTCGATAGAGTAATATCCATTTAATTATCGATGGTAGATTTTTCTTTCTCACACCGTCTGCATCTCTTAAAATGTCATCTGATGTGTCTTTTCTGCCAAAGTAGATACTTCATCGTCGTGTGCCCTTTGTATTTAGAAAAGGTATTGTCCGGTTAATAATTGGGCGACAAAGTTGTTTATATTACCACATTTTTTTAACTATTTGGTAATGTTTGGAATAAAACATGTTGTCTAGATGTTTTATTAGCCTTTGGTGATGTTGTTTCTTTCTTCTACTAGCAGCTCGAAATGGAAAATTCCATTAATGATTTGTATCGTTAGTGTCTCAGCAGTAGCATGCGTAAAGTATCACCGAAAGTACTACCAAAGCGTTTTAAAGGAACTCGGGATACCTGTCATTGATCTAATCTTAAATGATTTAAATTTGATTGCTTTGATCGTTGAAGAGAACACTAGAATTGCCAGATCTACGTCATCCTGTAAACAAACCTATTTCGCCTGTCACTTCAGAATCCACACAAATAGTAGCATTAAAAATTTCTCATGTGAGTCATTTTGAAATACGCCATTAGAAGAGAAAATGCTTGCAAATTTAAAATCATAACTTTTGCCAACGTAGGCTGACTAGAGAAGTCTATTGAAAGCAGAGCAAGTAAGTCACGTAGACTGGTATTAAGAATTATATCTGTTCTAAGGACAATTCCAAAGATCCCAAAGCAAAAGGAAATTGAAAGATATCTAGTGGTAGCTGAGAAGACATCAAGCAGTGAAGAAGACACTAGCGAACTTTTCTCAGGCGAATAATCTGAAATGGAATTTCCTCCGGAAGAATCATCACTACTCATTGATGCCTCGGAATGTATTTTCTGTTATGTAAAATCTTCTGAAAACACAAGGAAACACTGGATAACGTGTTTGTGAACTATGTGGACCCAGTGGGCTAATTAATTTCTGTCAAATCATCTGAATGAAACTTTCTCTGGGAGTATTTGTGATCTATGTGGACCAAGTGACTTTTGTCAATAAATGAAAAAATAAAAACAATGTTTTATTTACTTGACTTACTGATTTTTTTTTGAGTTTTTATTTAAAAAAACCGGCTATTTGGGTTCTTTTTTTAAATCCTAAAATTGCATGTCTCAAGTTTTTTCCCCACATTTCTAAAATGCAAGTAGGTTTGAATTTGTGTCAAACGTGTGTTGGTGTGTAATTAAGGTGCGAAAACTTCCATATCTTGAATCTTCCAATCTTTGGGTGCCAAAAAATAAATGGGGATCAAACCCCACCAAACACGTGACCTTGAATCAAAAGTAAAATCTGTTTCAAGAACAATTGCAAATCAAATCAAAATCAAGCAGTGAAGGAAACACTGGTAAATTTTTTTCAGGCGAATCATCTGAATGTAACTTCTTCAAGTTTTTTCCCCAAATTTCTAAAATGCATGTAGGTCTTAAATTTGTGACAAACGTATACTAGTTTGCAATGCAGATATGACAACTTCCATATCTTAAATATTCCAAATTTTGGTGGCCAAAATGTAAATCAGGCCAAACCTCACCAAACACTTGGCTCTGAATCAAAACTAAAATCTGCTTCAAGGACAATTGTAAAACGCCTAAAACAAAAGCAAGTCCAAAGATATCTTGTACTAGGAACATCAAGCAGTGAAGGAGACACCGGTGAACTTTTCTCAGGCGAATCATCTGAAATGGAATTTCCTCCGGAAGAATCATCACTACCTATTGATGACTCGTAATGTATTTTCTGCTATGTAAAGTCTTATGAAAACACAAGGAAGCACTGGGTAACGTCTTTGTGATCTATGTGGACCAAGTGGGCTAATTGATTTCTGTCAATAAATGAAAAAATAAAAACAATGTTTCTTTTCCGTTCACTTTTTAATTTTTTTTAATATTTATTTAAAGGTCCACTGTCGGGGCTTATTTTTTAATCCCAAAATTGCATGCCTCAAGTTTTTTTCAAATTTTATAATGCAAGTCTGTCTTAAATTTGTGTCAAACCTATATTAGTATGCGATGCAGGTATGACAACTTCCACATTATCATGAATCTTCTAATTTTTGACGCCAAAATTAAAATAGGGACCAGACTTAGTGACTTTTCTTTAATGATAACAATATACAATTTTTTTGATTAATTAATCCAATGAATAATTTTATTGTTATGCATCTTTTTCAAGAAAATGATTAAATTTTTATGTATTTCTTAAGAAAATATTTCCTTTAATGCAGTAAAATATTTTTGTTAAAAAATAGAGCATGTGTTTTTAAACTTTTTGTTAAATTTTTTTCAATATACAGGGTTTTCAAACTTAAGTCAGCACTATTGCTAACTTTGTTATTATTAGAGCTACAGGGTTGGTTAAATAAGCAAACTAGAAGCATTTGTTTCTCTCATTTTGATTTTAAGATAAAAATAATAGGACACTTTTATTCAGTATTTAATTTCCTATTGATTGAGAATATTGTATACAGGGTGTTTTATTTGAAAAATGAAACAATTTGACATAACTCGCGAACGCGATGTTCGATTTTTATTCTGTTTTCACCATAGTGATGAGAGAAACAAATAATAACTCACTAGTGCCGACTTAAATTTAAAAACCCTGTATAGTGTGGTCCAATATGCGGCACGTTTTGAGGTTTTTTCTTTCTTAAGCATGTATAGGATCTTTACGTCCATATCATAAAAAATATGTTTGTATACCAATTGTATTTATGGTAAAGGGACAACATGAGTTTTGTTTAATTTTTAGAAACTCAAAACACATAGAGGGCACCTTACATCTAACGTGTACTAGTTAGAAACTATCTCCAAAATTATAAGACAAATTTCAAAATTTTATTTACGCATTAAACGCCAATTTTTAGTAAAAAGTTTGAAGTTGCTGAAAAAATTACAATGTTGCAAAGAATTAACAAAAGTGGTCAAAATTTTGAAATTTAAGCAGTTCATGATACGTTGTCATTATTCACAAATTGATAGTCTAATGCCGGATATGATTTCATTAATATATAATAAAGCTGTGCATTTTTTAACAAAACATTTAAAATTCTTCACAAACCAATTGACCAAAGTGATATTACAAAATCACCAACAGTACCTACAAACACGTGTTTCGCCTTATCGAGGTTTACAAATGTGTGTCTCAACAAGTTTACAATAATCCTAAACAAGCAAGGCAAACAAACATGCACATTTCATTCCTCCCCAAGAAAGGAGAAAGAAATATAATTGGTTCCTATCTCTTCGAGGGACGGAGTGCTTTAGAATTTTGTAGTTTCTTTAGCCGGAGAGTGTGTATATACGCTTTTACATACGTAATAGGTATGTCCATACGTGTGTGCTAAAGGAGGGATAAATTCAGGAGTAGATGAACAACAGAAGAAGTTACTAGCTCAGCCTACCTATATTTTAGCCGTTTTAACAAGAAAATGTCTGAATAACTTATGACAAGGCGATTCTCACGGGGATCGAACCTAAGTCTCTGAATGGTAAATGATCTTGGTAGATAATTATACGGCTTGACAACAAACCTCAATAAAAGATTACTAAGATTTTGTATCAATATACACCCGCACAAGTCTATTTTTAAATTTTGTCCAGGTTTGTATAAAGTAAAATTAATAGTCCCACTTAATATTTTTATGTGGCGATATATTTGGTCAGTTCGGACAAAACGTGTTTAAGCGACAGTGCTCCTGTGCATTTTAGTCTACTGCTCAAATGAAACGTAACACTATAGCAGATAAAGATCATAAATTTTGCCCCTACGATAGCCCAGATCCTCTTGACTAGTTTTTATGGTTGCATCAAAGTCTCGTTTACAAGTTTGTAATCACAGTCACAAAGTGCATAGCGCTATCTAAGCTTGACAGCTTTAATGTTTGAAACACACGTGTGTCGATAAAGCCAAGTAAAACCTGTACAGAAGCATAACACGTAACGAAAGAACACCCTGATGCCACATTTCGCTCTTATTATGAGCTTATCAGAGGTGTATACTTACTCACATTTTGCTTATGTTCATTGCTCCACGGAGTTTAAAGACCAACCGCCGTCTTATTCGTTGTATACCGCACTTAAGTATACACTCCCATAAGCTCCCCATAATAAGAGCAAAATGCGGCATCAGGTGTTCTTTCGTTGCGTGTTATGCTTCCTGTACAGGTTTTACTTAACTTTATCGACACGTGTTTCCAAACATTGCTGTCGCTTAGATAGCGCTATGCACCAAACGCACTGTCGTTACAATTAACTGTCGGCATTTTTCTTATTTTGGTACTATTCATACGTGTCAATGTTTTAACGAGATGTCGTAAGACACACATTTTGCTTATGTTCATTGCACCACGAGTTTTAAAGACCAACCGCCGTCTTGTACAGTTATATACCGCACTTAAGTATACACCCTCATGAGCTCATAATAAGAGCAAAATGCGGCATCAGGTGTTCTTTCGTTGCGTGTTATGCTTCTGTACAAGTTTTACTTACTTTATCGACACACGTGTGTTTCAATCATTAAAGCTGTCGCTTAGATAGCGCTATGCACTTTAAATCGCACACATGTCGTTACAATTAACTGTTGGCATTTTCTTAGTTTGTACTATTCATACGTGTCAATGTTTACACGAGATGTCGTAAGACACAAATTTTGTTTAACTAATTAACTTCAACATTAATTCGGTATTGATCGTTAACAAACTAACACCAGTTCCCAGTTGGGTGTCAATAAAACTTTAAAAGATAATAGAATGTTGGTAAACAAATTTTATTCAAACAGTGAGTTATAATTAAACTTTTAATACTAAATATTATTTTTATTGAGGCTTTTGACATATTATGGACGGCAAACACTGTTGTTCAATATCCGTGTTCAGAATTTTTGATGATTATAATAAAAATAGAATTTATTTTTTATTTATTTATTTGTTTTTTACATAAATTAAAACAAATGATTCGGTTTTATAAAATACATTCGTCTTTTACACCACAACAAAACTTTTTCCTTCCCCCATTGCTTCTTTTTTCTTGCTATCACTTATTTCATCTATTTCTCTCCTCCTTCTTCTCTTCCCAGCACCACTCTTCTTTCTCTTTCTTCTTTCCTAATTTCTTCACACTCCTCATAATATACTTTAAATTTTTAGAGTCTTTTCTACAAAGTCTACACCACTTTCTTTCATCTTTTCCACTAATATTTATTTAAATTTTCTTTATTTCCACATCATCCATTTATTTTAAGCTTTTTTCTCCATTTAAATACGCTTGTCTTTCTGTCTGTAACTAACTCTATATATACTTCGTTGTATTTCTCATCTTCTGTTTTAGCCTTTTTTTCCTGTATTTGTACGTCCTTGTCTTTTCTTACTATATCCTTTAGTATATTCATTTTTCTTCCATTCTTTTTCTACTTCTTTCTTTGCAGACCCCTCTATTTCATAATATCTTTTCCTATCTTCCTGCGTAAAATTTATTTTTGTTTTTTACTTTTCTCCAACATTCTTTCAATATTTCATTGTCCTCCCTTTTCTTACTTCTTCCTCATACTTCTATTGCCATTTCCCGTGTGAACCCTAATTTTTTCTTTACTTCTTCTTCTACAATATAGCCTAACGTCTTCTCTATCCAACCCCAATGTCCATCTCCAATATTTTTCTTAAATTTTTTCTAATTTTTCCCATTCCCTCAACCAAATAACTCTGTCTCTGTACATAATTACATTTTTCAACTAACCATCTTCTTTTTTTATATCTCATTCCAAACACTCTTTCTTCCAAACTCCAACTTACCACTTTCCTGTATTTCCTTTTACTACTTTCTGTTTCTTTTTCTCATTTCCATATTTCTCTTTTTTTCTTTCCCTCTTCTTCTTTTTGAAACATCACTAACCTTGTCTTATTCACATTTGCTCTTAAATCTTTCCTTCTATGTAGTTTTTACCACACCTATTGTTTCCCACATTTCATTTTCATCCCTTGCTAATACCACTATATTTTTAGCATATGCCTTTCCTTTCTATTACCAATCCTCTATTTGTTGTTTTCTCATAGGCTCTTCTCCTATATACAATAAAAATAAACTAGAGCTTAAAGTGCATCCTTGACTTAAAACTTTTTTCGTCCAGAACGCCTTTCCCAAACTTCCTTTTATTTTTTTCCTGGATCTTGTCTCCTCGTATAATTTTTCTATTGCCTCTACCAAATTTTCTTTTATCTTCTTTCTTCTCATTTCTTCCCACAATTTCTTCCTATTCACGTTATCAAATGCTGCTCTTAAATCTTGAAGCAATGTCAAAGCTTTTCCTCCTTTTATTCTATATGCTTATTTATTATCTCTTTTAATATATAAATACTATTCATTGCCCCTCTACTCTTCCTCTAATAGCCTTTTCCTTATTTCCATTTCCAGCCTCCTTCTTAATATCTCTGCCTAGATTTTGTATCCAACATTTGCAATACTCACTCCCCTATAATTTTATACCTTTTTTTGTCTCATCCTGTTTATATCGGACATATTATTACCATCCTTCCACTCCCACGGCATTTCTTCCCGCTCCATATTTTACTAAACACAGTTCTCAGTCTTTCCTTCATCTTTTCCCAGTATATTTCCATACTTTTCCTGCGTTCCGTTTGTTCTTTACCTTTCTTATCGTTTTCTTCTACTTTTCTACTTTTTTTTTCTTCTCTCACTCCTTTTATTTCTTAACTTTTTTTCCTCCAGCTTTATCTATATTATTTTATTTCTTTTAATAATTCCATACAATAATCCTCCACTTATCCTCATCTATCTTTATTCTTCTGCCTTTTCCTGTTTTTTTGTTTGTTTATAAATGCCCAAGCTTCTCTTTCCTTATTTATTTTGTTCATTTCCTTCCCGCACTCCTTTTCTTACTTTTTATTCACATCTTTCCTGTATATTCTTTGTTAAACTCTGTAATTTCTCTATGCTTATTTGTCCATTTTTCCATCTTCTCCTACCTCTTCTTAGCTCCTTTCTTCTTTTCACATACCATCACCACGTCACGTTTCTTACCAAATTCTCTTAGGTTTATTTTATACCTTCTTTTCTCCGTTCTGTTTCTATTTTGATTATTATCTTTTTATTTTATTTGCTCACTTCTTCCTTAATCTGTTGTATTTCTTTCATCTTTACTTTATATCTTTCTATATTTTTTTCTATCCATATCTTTTACTTTCCATTTTCATTTACCCCTTATTCTCCACTTTGTCTCTATTTAAAATTATTTCCTAAGGCTGATGATTAAAATTATCTTCTTCTCTTAATTTTCATTGTTTTATAATCCCTACGATTCCTTCATTTACCATCACATAATCTATTATGGACACTATCCTGTTACTCATATATGTGTACTCTCCTCTTCCCCTTTTCGCCATATTTTCATTTTGAATTGTCCATCTCATTTTTTACACATTTCAAATAATTTTTTCTCCTTGCTCATTTATCTTTTTGTGCATTGTTGTTTTTTTTTCTTCTCCGTTCGCTACCATTCCTTCTTCTTCTTTTTTTATCCTTACGTTAAAGTCATCTCTTGTTTCTTCTATTTCTTTTTCATACTCCGTAATAATTACGTAAGTTTCTCCTTTCTCAATAGCTTTTTGTCTTTTTTTAGAATTCCTTGTATTGCCTGCCCTTTTCTTTACACATTTTCACTCATTTTTTACTCCCGTAATGACACTCCTTTTTGCCCTACCCTACTTTACATTCCTCTTTGCAAACTGTTCCTTCGATTGGTATTCTTCCGCCAATCTTTCTCTCCATGTTTCCCAGTCCTTCCCTTGTAACCAAGTTTCTACAAGTTTAATGATCCCAAACGTTTTAAAAATCTCAAAACTAGTTCTCTTTATTTTTATACTTACAACATTCTAAAATAGTAAATTATTTCTTATTTTGCCATTCTACTTTTTCCGTTTTCCCTTCAACCCTTTTTTTTTTTCTTTCTCTCCTTTTAACCCTATTCTCATTTAGTTTTTTGAACACCACTTAACCAGCTTTTTTTTCTTCCTCTTCCCATCTTCTTTGCTTTCTCTTCACCCACAGTTTCAAATATCCCACCTCTACCTCCTTTACTTTTTTCCAGTGTTTTTGCGTCTGTTCTGATGTGTCCTTGTATGTCTTTTTTTTTCTTCATCAAATCATTATCGATGTATATCCTCGTCACTTTCAATTTCTTTTCTATTTCAATTATTATTATTGAATCCTTTCATACAAAGAATATTAAATTAAATTAAATAATCAAACTAAGTTAAATAAAATAAATAATTTTGACACCAGTTCCCAGTTGGGGTCAATAAATTTTGAAAATAAAAACGTTAGTAAACAATTTTATTTGAACTGTGGGCTATTCTAAACTACTAAATACTAAATATTATTTTTATTAACGTTTTGACATACTATAGACGACAAACACTGTTGTTCAACACCCGTGTAAAAATTATTTAAATTATCATTGAATTATTTCACCTATAAATACGTTAAATATTAAAAGTTAATTAACCAAACTGAGTAAAAATAAATTAAAAATTTGACAACAGTATAATCAAACTAAACCTGATCAAATTTAATAATTTTAATGTTGGTCCCCGTTGGGTGTCAACAATTATTTGCCAAATTAATACTTCTCTCCAATTTTGGCGGATTTGTAAAACATAGCTGCCACCATTGATTAAATATTAAAAAAACCAAAGTCTCGATAGTCTATTTAATGCTCGCTTAAATTAAATTTGAAAAATACCAGTTATTCTAGTGTAATGCAGAAACGGCTGAAAAAGTTTCAAGCATAAATGGACCAAATCGAATCGGGTATAAATTAAGAAGCACCTGATGGAACCAAGTCAATGGAACAGATATGTTACATATGACGCGTAAAGTCCTTATTCATCCCTACGCAGCTTTTTAGTCGTGATTGATACTTTGGGGTGTGATCTATGTAGGGGCAATTTGTGCCTTCCACATTTTACACCACTTTTATATTAAAGAAAAAATTCCATCGTAAATTTCTTTCAGACGAAACTTGTGCACTAACGTCTACTTGCAACTGCAGAAAAAAATTTTCTAGTTAACATAATTCTTGCATGCTATCAAAATTTTAATTAAAGCAAATAAATCACAAACGTTCCCTAGTCACACAGTCAATCTTCTAAAACAGGGACAAATACTGATGATAACAACACATGTGGTTGTGGCAGGAATAACACCACTATAATATATATTAATATATTCAGCGCGTCGTTGGAACTGCCATTTAATTCGTACAATATGATCTAAACAATTCAAATGTGACTTATATGAAACGATAGGGGAACGATCGGGAGGTGCATATATTAATCCCATAAAAACGCAAACTTTGAGGAGAAGCAGGTGGATCAATCTTGTTTGTGATCAGTAGTTATATGTATTTATAGCTGAAATAGAAAAAAAAGGATAGCCGTATATTGTTGACATTATAACTTATTAACTGTGTACCAATTTTTTAGAAAATTCTTGAACCCGATTTTGAGGTTTTAAAATTGGTTTTATCGAATGTAGACGTCAAAATTAGCTAAAAAGTTCCTAGTATTTATGTTTCTTTTCTTCAAACCATCTTTTTTCTTGTTTACCTTTTTAACCCATTTTATACCATCTTCCTTCTCTCTTAGTAAACTATTTCTTTTCATTTCCTCTTCCGTTAATTCTCTTAGATGTTTAATATTTTCCCAATCATTTCCACACATTCTACATAATCTTTTTGTCTTTCTTGCAATAATATTTCTTTTTATTTTAGTCTATACCTAACTATCATATTTTTTTTTTGAATTGTCAGGACTGGAACAAGAGAAGTACGTAATTATTACGGAGCATGAAAAAGAAATAGAAGAACCAATTAACGCAACGATAGGAGAAGAAGGAGGAATGATAGTAAACTGAGAAGAAAGAAAGAGAATAATGGACAAAAAATAAATGGGTAAGGAAGAAAATTGTTAGAAATGTGTGAAGAAAGAGAATGAACAATTTAAATGCAAATATGGTGGAAAAGGAATAAAGAGAGTACACATATATGAGTAACAGGAGAGTGTTGATAATAGATTATGTGATGGTAAATGAAGGAATCGTGGGGATTATAAAAAAAAATTAAAATAGGAGAAGAAGATGATTGTGATCATCAGCCTTTGGAAATAATTTTACATAGAGAAGGAAATGGAGAATTAGAGGTAAATGAAAAATTGAAAGTAAAAAAAGTATGAAGTAAAGGTAGAAAAAATACAACAGATGAAGGAAGAAGTAGACAAAGAAATGAAAAAGATAATGATCAAAATAGAAACAAAGCGGAAAAAAGAAAATATAGAATAAACATAAGAGAATTTGGTAAGAAACGTAATTGGTGGTATGTGAGAAGAAGAAGCACGAACTAAGAAGAAGTAAGAGCAAATAGAAAAAGAAGAAATAAGCATAGAGGAATTACAAAGTCTAAAAACGAAAGAGAAGCATGGGCGTCTATACCCAAAAAAAAAAGATACACAAGAAAAAGCAAAAGGATAAATCTAGATGAGGATAAGTGGATGGATGGAATTGTATGAAAAATACAGATGAAGCTGGAGTAAAGAAAGTGAGAAAGAGAAGAAGATAAGGGAAAATAGATAAAAAAGAAGTAGAAAAGCGATAAGAAAGGTGACGACCAAAGAAGCAGAAAGAACAAACGGAACGCAGGAAGAGCAATGGAAATATACTAGGGAAAAGATGAGGGAAAGACCAAGAACTGTGTTTAGTAAAATATTGTAGGGGTAGGAATGCCGTGGGGTAGAAAGAAGTAATAATATGTCCAATATAAACAGGATGAGACAAAAAAGGTTTAAAAATATAGGGAAGTGAGTATTGCAAATGCAGAGATATTAAAAGGAGGTTGGAAATGGAAATACATGAAAAAAAGCTATTAGGGGAGTAGCAAATTGGAAAAAATAGAGTGGCCATGGTTAGTATTTATATATTAACACAGACAATAAATAAGCATATAGAAATAAAGAGAGGAAAAGCTTTCTTGTTGTTTTAAGATTTTAAGTAGCATTTGAATAGGAAGAAATTGTGGGAGGAAATGAGGAGAAAGAATATAAATGAAAGTTTGGTAGAGGCAAAACGAGGAGACAAGATGCAGAAGAAAAATGAAAAAAAGTTTAGGAAAGGGATTTGGACGAAAAAAGGTTTAAGTAAGAGACGCCCTTTAAGCTTCAGTCTATTTTCATTGTACAGGATGGGCCATTGAAAATGAGCCAAGAGAAATAACTGCTGAAAAAAAATTTCTCCAAAAAATTCTAAAACAAGTCAAATTTTTTGTGAAGGGGACACTTTGACGAAAAAATTGGACCTCGATTGTCACCCCTCTAAGCAGGGGTGTCATCCCCCAAATTTTTTAAATAAAAACAGGGGTTAAGTGATACCTCGTTAAAAAGGGCTTTTTGATTCGCTATACAGTGATTTTCATTTTTCAAATTCGGTCCACCCGTTGCGAAGATATGGAGCATTACTCTTGCATGCAGGGGAATAACTCCTAAGATGCTTGGCAACGTTAGGCAAAATTTGAGCAAAATTTATACAATTGTATGGAAGTTGGCGGTGCTTAACTTAAACATTTACTGGATTAAAGTTTAATTTGTTTGTATTTTGGTTTGATGATTTTTGAATTCCTCGAAATATATTGGTGACATTTGAAAACTTCATATCATCGCAACGGGTAGGCCGAATTTAAAAAAAAAAACCACTGTATAGAGAATCAAAAACCTTTTCAATGACCCCTATTCCTATTTGAAAAAAATTTGGAAAATAACACCCCCGCTTAGGGGGGTGACGTTTGAGGTCCAATTTTTTTGTCAAAAAGTGTTTTCCTCACAAACAAATTTGACTTGTCTTAGGATTTTTTGGAGAAATTTTTCTTTAGCAGTTATGCCTCCTGGCTTGTTTCAATGGCCCACTCTCTATATAGAAAAAGAAGCTATGAGAAAACAACAAATAGAAGGATTGGTAATAGGAAGGGTTAAAGTCTGGGTACTGGCATATGCTAACGCTATAGTGGTATTAGCTAGGGATAAAAATAAAATGTAGAAAACAATAGATGTGGTAAAATTAAATAGAAGGGAAAGATTTAAGAGCAAATGTGAATAAGACAAAGTTAGTGACGTTTCAAAAGAAGAGGGAAAAATAGAGATATGAAAGTGGGGAGAAAAAAGAATCAGAAAGTGTAAAGCAAATACTAGTGCAAGTGTGGGGAGTGGGGTTTGGAAGAAAGAGTGTTTGGAACGAATATAGAAAAAAGAAGATGGTTATTTGAAAAGTGTAATGATGTAATGGGCAGAGTTATTTGGTTAGAGAAAATAAGAAAAATTGGTACAAATTTAAGAAAACTATTGAGATGGACAATGGGGTAAGATAGGAGACGTCAGGCTGTATTGTAGAAGAAGAAGTAAAGTTATAAAAATTAGGGTTCACACAGGGTAGAATGGCAATGGAATATGAGAAAGAAATAGGAAAAGGAAGGGCAATAAACAAATAAATGATTGTTGTTTTATTTTGTTTAAACCATCTTCTTTCTTGTTTACTTCTTTAATCCACTTTGCCATCTCTTTTCTCTCGCAAAATTTACTCAATTTTTTTTATATGTTCTCGCTCTCTTTCCTGCTCCTTCTCTTATTTTCTACAGTTCCATTTCTTCCTCTATTAAATAACCAAATGTCTTGTTTTCTAAACCTAGCGCTCATCTCAAATATGTTTCCTATATCCTTTCTAGCTTGTCCTACCTTTTGCACCACAAATTTCTGCCTTTAAATCACTACACCTGCTATCCTCTAGAACAACCATCTTTTTATATTTTTTCCAAAAACATGTTTTCCCAACCCCATATCTGCTTCAGAATTTTAGTTCTTTTTAGTATCAAATCTCTTTTTTGGTCCTTGTCATAGTACCTTATGACGTATCCCACGTATTTATATCTGTCTACTTTTTTTATATCTTTTTCTCCCCACTAGCTCTTCTTATCTTTCTTTCTTTCTTTTTACTTAAATATTATTATTCTTGTTTTTCCTATATTTACTTTTAGTTTTTTCTAAATACGAGGTCGTTGTCTTTATTATCTTCTCCACATCTTCCTTCGCCCTTGTAAGACTTCTTCAACGAGAAAGCCTTCTTTAGGAGTGGGGAACAACAAAAGAATTCGATTACTTTATATGCGTCAAAATTTCGGAAACACTTTTAGTTGCCGAAACGTCGACGCATAATTTTTAAACTAATTTTTTTGCTCTTCGTCTTTTATCCAGTTCTTATTTTTTTTTATTTAGTCTAAACCTAGCTATCATTCTTTCCCGAATTTATTTTTACAAATTCAATCTCTTTTCAATATTTATACAAAATTTTACTATTTTCATTTTTCCTCAAATCTTCTCCCCCTCTTTCCTGTGTTTACTTTTATTTTTTCGGTTTCCTTTCTTCCTCTATTAAATATCTTGGTGTCTCTCTTTCCAAACCTAGCGCCCATCTCAATATTTTTTTTGTACGATTTCTAGCTCATCCCATTCTTTGCACCCTTAATGTGTGTTCCTACATTATTACACATTTTATTATCTTCTTAAACAAATATTTTTTCAAAAACACGTTCTTCCAGCTCTCACATCTGCCTTAGAATTTTACTTCTTTTTAGTATAACATCTAGTCATTGTCCTCGTCATAGTATTCTACGACGTATCTCACTTATTTATATCTGTCCATTATTTCGATGTTTTTACTTCCCTACCACTTCTTCTTATCCCTTTTTTTCCTTTTCTTCTTGAATACTATTATTTTGTTTTCCTACGTTTAATTTCAGTTTTTTTTTCTAAATACTTTTTGTTGTATTTATTATGTTCTGCACATCTTTTTTTACCCTACATTATCTGCATAGGCTAGTGTTTGTTTTCTCAATTTTTATTCTTTTCACTTGATGTATTTCTATAGGTCTTTATATATAGAGTTTTTTTAGAATAGATTTCATCAACAAGAAGGGCTTTTTAGGAGTAGGGAACAATTCGTTTACTTCATGTTCACTGGTCTGCTGTGAGTGTTTGAGAGGTTTTCTTAGGACAATTATACGAACACACTCACAAACAGGTGAATGCTGGGCCAGTATCTTTTTCTGTTTCTTATCCACTCCTTAAAACACACCCCCGTGTATGTGCGCAGGTGCATATTACGCATGTACATGCATATATACACGTGCATCCCGTTATGGATGAAGTAGCTATCCGTCTTTCGATAAGTGAAGAAACGAAGCTTTTCTGTTTCTCTTCTCTTTTCAAAAGGAATAAAATAAATTCAAGTTTGCTTTTTGGTTTTTACATGTTATACGAAGCAGAATTACGCCTCCCAGGTTTCTGGCCTGCGTCTGTATTTCTTATCCAACTACGTGAATTAATGGACGGTTATCGTCCCAAGCAGCCGTCAACTCAACTTACAATTTACAAAAAGAATGCGTTTCACTAGACTGGTTGCTTCTAACAATTTCAAAAAAATCTTGCGCTACAGAGACAGGTAGTAGAATCAGGTCAATCTCCTCTGCAAACCTTGTGAAAATTTTAAGATTTTTTGTTCACCTTTAAGAACGTTTAGTCTAAATTGTAATTTGAAATTTTGTAATTATTGTCGATAAATTTATGTGCGGTGGAATATAGAACACATTTAAAGTTGCACACAAATATCCAGCAACTGTTTGTTGAAACGGATCACAATAATTTGATACCTACATAGAAACACGTTCAACGATCTCGTTTTGGTGTTGCGTTTTATGAGTCTTTAATACAGCTTGGTCGCCTTAGCCCCTCTTCACAAAAATAAACGATATTTTGAAGTTTGAGGTTTTAATCGGGAGGGGAGGGTTTAAGGCGACGTTATCCCTCACCACAACAAAATATCGTTTTTTTTATGTTTGCACATAAAAAAGAACAGGTTAGCACAACTTTACTCAACGATAGCGCGTCTATAATGAAGGAGTTATTGAGGGTTAAATCTATGAAAGCCAGCCCCCTTCAACAAAATTTCAATATTTGATGTTTAAACATTTAAGAGCTGAGGTAGCACAGACAAACACAACTAAAATTAACCTACCACACTTTTAGTAACACGGTTATTGAGGTTTTAATCCCATAGAAACATTAATTTGTACGCACTAATGACAATTGCTAAAACACTCTAGCAGAACTTTGCTTAACATTAACATCCTTTTAATAACGAAATTATTAAGATTTTATTCTAGGGAAGCCAGCTCTCTGAGGGGTTAAGGCGACCTGACTTTCCCACAAAGAGTATCGAATTTTTGGTATTTGCACACGAAAGAGAATAGGTGTTAAATGCTAGCTCAACTTTGCTCACGGAGTTATTGAGGGTTGAATCTATCGAAACCAGTTTCCTCTCTCCCACAACAAGATTTTAAACTTTTGACATTAAAGCGCTGAGATAGCACAAGCTCTCACAACTAAAATTAACGCTAGCACACCCTTAATAACGGAGTTATTAAAGTCTGAATCTGTAGGGGCTAAAGTTAAGCAAGGTTGTGTTAGCCTCTGCCAATCATTCTCTAGAATGATTGCCTCAGACCTCTCTGATTGATACCTCAAAACCCCGTTTTTAAAGATATGCCAGCGTTATTTTAGTTGCGCTAGCAAAGTTTGAAATTTTGTGGTGAGGGGAGGGCTGGCTTCCTTAGAATCAATAACTTCGCAAAGTTGTGCTCGCCTGTGTTTGCAATTTTTATTAGTGCGCACATATCAAAAATTTAATATGTTTCTGTAGTATGAAAACCTCAATAACTCCAGTATTATACACGGTGTGTCAGAAATAAGTACATTCATTTTAAACACTAATCTAACTCATCAAGATGAACAACTTTTTTATGTGACATTTTTTTTAACTCTCAAGTTTGCTTTTAATTTTCCCCTCCATAAATTAACGAGTCTTCTATGAACTGTTTTCATTAAAAATACCAACAATAGACAGCGTTTCCTAGCACAAAATGAGATATCTTTTGTTTTATTATTGCTTCATCTTTAATTACAGTACAGAAGACTCGTTAATTTATGGGGGGAGAATTAAAACAAACTTGAGATTTTGAAAAATGGCACATAGAAAAGTTGTTCATCTTCATAAATTGAATTAGTGGTTAAAATTAATGTACTTATTTTTGAGACACCCTGTAGAGGTGCTAGCGTTAATTGTAATTGTGTTAGCCTGTGATAGCTCAGCTCTTTAATATTAAAACGTCAAAAGTTTGAAGTTTAGTTGTGAGGGCTGGTTTCCTAGATTCAATCACTCCGTTACTGAAGTTTGCTAGGGTTGAACAAATGTAAGCTAGCCCGTGCTTGTTTTGCGGGGGGAAGACTGAGGTCGCCTTACTTCCTCCAGATTTAAATCTCAATAACTCCGTTACTAAAGGTGTGCTAGCGTTGCGCAAAATTCTACCACCCTGTGCCAGGTGTTCTATTTTGTGTGCAAACGTCAAAAATCGATTTTTTTTATGTAGGGGGGATAAGGCAACCGATCTTTTCAATACATGTATTTATACCAAGATTCTAGTACTTGTAGGTATTTACATCGCTTATCAATTTATTTTTATACACGTTATCATGTTAATCTGTGTATAAATAAAAAATTTAGATACTTAATCAACTATAATTACAGTAACCACAATTTCTTTTAATCGGCGGGTATTATTTAATGAGGCCATCGTTTTGTTGTTAAAGCAAAATAGAATTATCTAAAGATCAAATGTTTAAATTTCATTAACTTTCTCTCAAAGTTACAGCTAAACGAAAACCGAAACTTTCATCCGCAAAGACTATAAAATCCCACCAGACAAGTTCTCGGTTATTACTTTACGTTATCAATAAAATAATTTTAAAACTCGATAAACATCAATTTTGAGTTAGAAGTCATGATCTGATCCAACCCGGGCATTCTGCAAGCAAACACCCCTCAATAATATTAACCACGGCACGCGACGTCTGAAAAACATATTGCGTGTAGGGAGCTAAAGCAATATGCTCGGAGAACTGTATTTACCTAATCTCAACGTCACACATATGGGGGAGTTAGGGATGAAACCAAATTCCTTACAATTGAAATTGAGAGATATTGTTTTGTGTATCGCATAAAACGATTGCGAACAATTTATCGGACAAATAAATTTTGCGCTCAGGTGCGGACAGGTTACTCATTTGTTTATTTAAAATTTGTTTAACTTACCGATCGTAATCTATTCTGCAATATAATTTGGATTCTTTAACAAAACAAGTTTGATATAGACGATCGCCACAAGCGTAACATTGTAAGCAGTGTTCGTGGTAGGAGTTATCCACAACTTGCAAAATGTAACGATCCCTTATAGGTCTGCAACATGTGCCACAAATACGTCCTGTAGCTGAAAAATATTTTAGAAATTTGAACAGAATCCGGAAATTTTATGCATGCAATACATATAACACAGAGAAAGCTGGGACACGTCTACAGCAACATCTAAGGCTTCCATACTTTAATTTTCTACCATATCGTGATTATATTTACTATTTCATTTGCATTCCCCCACACGATTAAGTCTTCTACTTTAATTAATTCTGAGCTATAATTCTACATTTTGTAGTTAAAGTAGATTAAAATTACATTTTCTACAATTTTTGTTAACATGGAAAGAATAGAAGAAATGTTTAACAAAAAACGAAAAAGTTAGATAAGCTAATCAATAATCAAACCAAGATGAAAAGGTTATTGCTAAATTAATGCAAAAATGGCAGAACAAAAGACCAGAATAGAAATTCTAGTAAGATAAGTAAGAGGGAAAAACCTTGTAATGATTAGCATTAAAGAAAAACAAACAGAAACAAAGAAATAACCAAAGGAATAGTATGTACAGTAATAGATAAGATAGGAATAACCCTAGATAAAAAGATCGATATTGACGAGATCAAAAGATTGGAAAAACACACAAACGGAAAAATAAGACCAATATTAATAAAACTAACAAAACAAGTAATAAGAATGATATAAGAAAATTATACAAAAAAGGTTCAAAAAGAAAGAAAAAATGAAAGAAGTCTGAGAAAAGGGACAAATGGCATATCTAAGTTGTGATAAATTAAGAATAAGCAACAGAATAGTTACACCTAAGCAAACACAACAAGAAAGTCTAGAAAGAATCGCAAAGGGGACAAAGTACCAACTACAAAAGAACAATAACTAAGAAATCTCCAATTGGGCATGATTTTGAGAACAAAAAGGAAAATAAACCGCACAACCTAGAGAAAAACTAAAAGAAGATAAGAACAAGAGATTGATCTAAGGGAAAACAAATGTGGCAAAGAAAAGAATAGCGAGATGGAAAATAGAAACATGAAACATAAAAAGATTAGCAGGAAAAGGACAAAAATTAGATGAAGAAGATTTAGGAAGAACCGCAGGTGGACAAAATACCAACTACAAGAGAACAGTAACTGAGAATTCTTCGAATGGGCATGACTATGCAAAACAAATAAAGAAAATAGCTTGCACAACCTAGAGAAAAAACTAGAATAAGGAAGATAAGAACAAGGGACTGATCTAAAGAAAACAAATATAGCAAAGAAAAAAATAGAAAGATGGAAAATAAAAAGTTTAACAGGAAAAGCACAAGAATTAGATGAAGAAGTAGAAAGAAGCGCAGGTGAACAAAATACCAACTACAAGAAAACAGTAACTGAAAAATCCTCGAATGTGAATGACTTTGCAAAACACATAGGAAAAATAACTTGCACAACCTGGAAAAAAAAACTAGAAGAAGAAGACAAAAAAAGGACTGATCTATAGGAAAACGAATATATAAAAAGAAAGGATAAAAAGATAAAAATAAGAACATGGGACATAAGAAATTTAGCAGGAAAAAAGACAAGAATTAGATAAAGAAAGTCTAGGAAGAACCACAGGTGGACAAAATACCAACTACAAGAGATTGGTAATTGAGAAATCCCCCAAATAGACATGATTTTTCAAAACAAATACGGAAAATAAACCGCACAACCTAGAGAAAAAACTAAACAATGAAGATAAGAACAAGGGACTGATCTATGAGAAAACAAATATGGGGAAAAAAGAATAAAGAGATGGAAAATCGGAACATGAAACATAATAAGTTTAGCAGAAAAGGACAAAAATTAGATGAAGAAGATTTAGAAAGAACGGCAGGAGGACAAAATACCAACTGCAATAGAACAGTAACTGAGAAATCCTCAAATGGGCATGACTTTACAAAACAAATCAAAAAAATGACTTGCACAACCTGGAAAAAAACTAAAAGAAGAAGATAAGAACAAGGGACTGATTTATGAGAACAGATATAGTAAAAGAAAAAGGATAGAAAGATGGAAAATAGGACTTAGACTATAATAAATTTAGTAGGAAAAAGACAAGAATTGGATGAAGAAAGTCTAGGAAGAACCAACTACAAGAGAACGGTAACTAAGAAATTCCCAAATAGGCATGATTTTGCAGAACAAAAAAGGAAAATAACCTAGAGAAAAAACTAGTAGAAGAAGATAAGAACAAAGGACTGATCTATGGGAAAACAAAATAATGGCAAAGAAAAAGAATAAAGAGATGGAGAATAGAAACATAGAACATACAGAAGTTTAGCAAGAGAAGGAATAGAATTAGATGAAGAAGGTTTTGAAAATACCGCAAGTGTACAAAATACCAACTACAAGACAACAGTAACTGAGAAATCCCCAATGGTCAGACTTTGCAAAACAAATAAAAGAAAATAACTCGCACAACCTAGAGAAAAAACTAGTAGGAGAAGACAAGAACACGGGACTGATCTATGGGAAAACAAATACGGCAAAGAAAAGAATAAAGAGATGGAAAACAGGAACATGGAACATAAAAAATTTAGCAAGATAAGGACAAGAATTAGATGAAGAACGTTTTGGAAAAACCGCAGGTGGACAAAATATCAACTACAAGAGAACAGTAACTGAGATATTCCCGAATGGGCATGATTTTGCGAAACAAATAAAAAAAACAAACAGCATAACCTAGGGAAAAACTGGAAAAAAATAAGAACAAGGTATTGTTCTATGGGAAAACAAATATGGCAAAGAAAATAATAGAGAGATGAAAAATAGAAAAATAGAATATAAGAAGTTTGATAGGAAATGAACAAGAATTAGATAAAGAAAGTTTAGGAAAAACAGCAGGTAGACAAAATATCAACTACAAAGAAAAGTAACTGTAAAATTCCCAAATGCATGACTTTGCAAAACAAATAAGGAAAATAACTCGCACAACCTGGAGAAAAAGGTAGAAAGAATATAAGAACAAGAGACTGATGTATGGGAAAAGGAATATAGCAAAGACAAGATAGAGAGATGGAAAATAGGAACATGGGACATAAAAATTTAGCAGAAAAGGGTAAGAATTAGATAAAAAAATCTAGGAAGAACCGCAGGTAGACAAAATACCAACTACAAGAAAACAGTAACTGAGCAATCATAGACATGATTTTGCGAAACAAATAAGGAAAATGAACTGCACAACCTAGAGAAGAAACTAGAAAAAAAAGGTAAAAACAAGGAACTGATCTATGGGAAAACAAATATGGCAAAGAAAAGAATAGATAGATAAGAAATATAAACATGGAACATAAAAAGTTTAGTAGGAAAAAGACAAAGAATTAGATGAAGAAAGTCTAGGAAGAACCTGCAGGTAGACAAAATACCGACTACAAGAAAACAGTAAATGTGCAATCCCCAAATAGACATGATTTTACGGAACAAATAAGGAAAATAAACCGCACAACTTAGAAAAGAAACTAGAAAAAAAAAGATTAGAACAAGGGACTGATCTATGGGAAAACGAATATACCAAAAAAAGCATAAAGAGATGGAAACTAAGAACATGGGACATAAAAATTTAGCATGAAAAGGACAAGAATTAGATGAAGAAAGTTTAGGAAGAACCGCAGGTAGACAAAATACCAACTACAAGAGAACAGTAACTGAGCAATCCCAAATAGATATGATTTTGGTAACAAATAAGGAAAATAAACTAGAAAAAGAAGATAAAAACAAAGAGACTGATCTATGGGAAAACAAATATAGCAAAGAAAAGAATAGAGATATAAAAAATGTTAACATGGGACATAGAAAATTTAGCAAGAAAAGGACAAGAATTAGATGAAGAAAGTTTAAAAAAAACAGCAGGTAGACAAAATACCAACTACAAGAGAACAGTAACTAGGAAATCCCCAAATGGGCATGATTTTGGAAAACAAATAACGAAAAACGAAGCCCACAACCTAGAAAAAAAACTAGAAAAAGAAGATAAGAATAAGGGACTGATCTATGGGAAAACGAATACAGCAAAGAAAAAATGGAGAGATGGAAAATAAAAAAATAGAGCATAAGAGTTTAGCAGGAAAAAAGACAAGAATTAGATGAAGAAAGTTTAGAAAAAACCACAGGTGAACAAAATATTAACTACAAGAAAACAGTAACTAAAAAATCTTCAAATAGGCATGATTTTGCGGAACAAATAAGAAAAATAAACCGCTCAACCTGGAGAAAAAACTAGAAGAAGTAAATAAAAGCAAGAGACTGATCTATGGGAAAACAAATATGGCAAAGAAAAGGATATAGAGATAGAAAATAGGAACATGTAACATAAAAAGTTTAGCAGGAAAGGACAAGAATTAAACAAAGAACCAAACTAGACATTCTAATATTAACTGAGACTAAAAAAAAAGTAGTGGACAGATAATTCTGTCAAGTAAAACCTACTAATTTAGGCAGAACCAGACAGCAAGGGAGAGAGTAGGATGTACAATTAAAAATGAAATAACTCTACATACTATCAAATGGGTATCAATTACAGAAAGACACTAAGGATAGAGCTACTAGCAGGTAATGCAGATAAAACCACATGAATAATTGCATACGGGCCAGCGAAAAATGCACAATAAAAGAACAGTTCTGGGAGCAACTTGCAGAAACAAGAGAAAGTTTAAATAGAAGAATTATCATAATAGGTAACTTAATTGGAACAGTAGGGAAAAAAGATGAGGAATCGAAAGAGACAATAGGAGCTTATGGAGAAAAAAACAAAAAACAGAAAACGGTTAATACATTTTTGAATAATGAATAACCTAATTGTAAAAAACTGCTTCTTTTAACATAGGGAAATACTAAAGTTCATAAGGGAAATAGTAAATAGAAATGAGAAGTCAATCATTTATTATGTAATAATAAATAATCATGATGTAGACAAGACACAAGAGTTAAAAGAAGAGCTGAATTATATACGGACTACTACTTGGTAGTATCAGAAATGAAAATGGAGTTAGGAAGAAAAACTAAGGGACATAAAAAGGATAAAATAAGTAACATACAAGAGAAGATAAAAATAAGATCGTACAAATTAAGAAACAGTAAATAAATACCCTGAAAAAACATAAAAGGAAATGGAAATTATATAAACAAACATTATAAACTATAACATAGAAGAGCTTTAGATAAAATTTAAAGAAAAAAGCCAAAACAACATATGAAGAGACAAGTGAAAACAAGAATAGAAAAATTAAGCTGGTAGAACAAAGAAATAAAGAAAGAAACAAAGTTAAAGAAAATAACATGTAAAACATATCTAAGAAATAAAATACCAAAAATTTTGTAAAATATAAAGACCAGAGATTAAAGGTTAAAGAAATGGTGAAAAGAATGAAATTACAGACAAGTGAAGAATTCGGAGAACAGATAAAGAAACAGAGTAGGTAACCAATAACCAGAATAAAGTATTGAAATAAATAAAACTAACATAATGTTTTCCATAAAGAAGATCAAGAAGAAGGAGAGGAGATTGAAAGTGTGGACGAGTGAAGATATTTGGGATAAAGTCTAAAGTATAAAATAAACACTAAGTTCATAAAAAGGATTAGCTCAGAGGGGCATAGAATGTAGGAGAAGTATAGAAAACGGGAAAAAGTTTGAAAGTAATATAAAAAACAGAAGGTGGATTTTGGGAGAAATAAATTGATTTAGATAGGATTTATTAAGATTCAAGATTAAGACAAAAATAAAGAAGAATAGAAAAGAGAAATAAATACTGAAAAGAGATACCGGAGAAATGAATAAAACTGGACTGACAAGACAGAAGAGAAGGGTATGCAAGTGACGAGGTAAACAGGTTAAGAGAAGAAAGAAGAAATTTAAAAACAAAATATAGAAGGAGAGAAGAACAAAGATAACTGAAGACAAATAGTCAATTATATAAAAATAATAACTCAAAAATATTTAATAGATAAAAAAAATTAAAGGATAAAAGAATAACAGTGGATTTAGAAGTAAAATAAAGAAAATGAAAACAAGTACTGATTTGAACATAAAATGGAAAATGCCGAATATGTACTAAAATCTCAAACACATGAGGGAAGAGTGTGACAGAATTGAAAATGGAACAAATAGGAATGAGAGTGTTATTAAAGAGTGAAAATAAAAAATACATGGAATGAAGGAAATGTTAAAAAGAAGAGAGAGAAAGGTTTAAGTTTATTTTATTTTGTCAAATAAGGGTATTGTTAGTTTGAAAGTTAGAACATTTATTGTCTTAATGTTGTATTATATAAGAACCCATTATTTTCTGAAATGTATACAAAACAAAATAAAAGCTAGAAAAATAATTTCGGTCGTGATAAATTTTTTTTACCCAATACGCGATCAATTATTACTTAAAACAAAACTAATAGGATTCATTTATTCATGGAGATATGGCACATACATATTGCTTATTTAGTGAGAAACTGGCTATTTTATAACAAGTAACTCAAACCTGACAATGACAAATCCTAAGATGGTGTTCATTTGAAAGCATAAAGTTACCTACAGTGTCTCGAAAACTTTGAAAATTTTTTAAAATAATTTTGAGTTTAATTTAAAAATTTAATTTTTTAAACTTTCAGAATAAAGAATACATTAAATTCTTTCAAAATCGAAGTTTTCAAACAAGTTTGGAATTTTCAATTTTCTTAACTGGCCAGTTAACAAAATTGTATTTTTGTTAATAACAATAATAATTAATAACCATACAATCCTACTAAATTCAGATATATTAATTTAAAACGTCAAAAAAATTAAAAATCAAAACAGACATAAAGGTATGGAAATGCATGAAGTAGTTTGAATAATATATAGGTCTAGTAGAGACGTTGGTGAAAGAAGTACTGCAAAACTAAAACAAGAATGTTTACCTTCTTATGATAACGATACGGAGAAAGAGATGGAAGTATGTGCAAAAAAAACTATGAACTTTTCAAATAAAAGTAAACAAAAAAAAACCGAAAAGGAACAAGAATGGTATTAAGTAATATGGAAAAAATAAATGGCGAGAAAAAATGTAAAGAAAGTAGTAAATTAGATAAGACTAGAGTAAAGATAAAGGAAGAGCAACACACATTAAAGAAAATAAAAAACAACAAGAAAAATTTCAGCTGCAATCTTGTTAAAGTGATAATGTGCCAAATCTATTATAGAAGTAAAAAATAAAGAGAACGATTATAACTAATTGCAGATACAGAATTTATGCGGATGTAGCAAGATTAAAATAGATAATCGAACAGAAACAGTTATACTAGATAAGCAAAGTAGATTTAAAACAAAGAGGTGTGAACCATCATTAATAATAATATGAGGAATGTATGCGCAATTTTCAAACATATAATATTGGTTTCCAACAACATAAATAGATAAAAATTGTGGGAGTTAAAAAATAGCCTCGTAGACGAGGTTCTGGTTGATGATACAGGAAAGTTCAGAAAACTAACAAACAGTTAAAAAGAAATCACGGAATAAATTAGACTAAGTAAGCATAAATAAAAACTATCCCAAGTAACAATATTGCATTGAACCAATATTGGCCTACAAAATATTTCAATATTGCACCCATCTAGATATGAAACACTTTGTTTTATTGTCTCAATGTAATAATTTAATATTGCTTCTACACAGTAAAGTAAACAATTATTAATATGCTATTCTGTCACCAACTCTATCTCAGTCACTTGATAACAATTTAACAGTAGCTACATTAAATTTATTTATTATTTACTATAACGGACTCATTCAATATTGGACAAATGTAACGAAGTTAAATTGGAGCAATGTTGATGCGATAGATATTATATACTTGATAATATTTGATACAAACTATACAAAAGCAATTTAATAAAAAGTTATTCATAATTTGGCAGAATATAAAGTACATCAAAGATGTTGATGCAATATTGCGCTACTTACTAGTCAATACTTCTTGGTACTTGAGATATCATTTAAGCATTTAGATCGGGAAGAAATAAAGGTTATAAAATATGGTCTTGGTCGTCCATCTCTACCTTAGCCACTTGTCAACAATTTTGCAGTTTATATTGTATTTATTTATTAATTTCGATAATGCATCCATTCAGTGCTGTCACTAGTTTAAAAAAAGTACTAGTCAATATTTAATGGAATACGGAGAGAAAAATGTTACAGGAGCGAATTTTAGAAATTGAAGAAAATTTAGAGAAAAAAGATAGAGAGACCCGAAAGGATAATATAAGTATCTGAAAATGTTGAGGATATGCATAAATATTATAAAATACCATCACTATCTCAACCATTTCACAGTTGTTTATATTGTATTTAATTATGATTTACAATAATACACTCATTAAATATTAGAACAATATAACGAATTTAAATGTTGTTCCGACAGTTTCTATTTTTAACCAATATTGGTAAAAACTATATAGAAACAATTTAATAAAATTAAGTTACTCATAATCTGACTAAATACAAAGTATAACTAAATAATTGCAATATTGCGCTACTTACTAGCCAATATTTGTTGCTACTGGTATATTATTTAAGCATCTAGACCGGAAAGAGCTTTATAAGGACATGCATGAACATCATAAAATAGTCTTCTTTACCATCTTTACCTCAGCCATTTGTCAACAATGTGGCATCTTATAGGTTCTTTATTTATTGATTACAATAGAACACTCATTTAATACTGTTACCAGTTTTTAAAAAAAATACTAGTCAATGTTTAAAATAACAATTCGCCAATGTAACAAATTTAAATTAAAGCAATTTTGATAGATTAATTACTATATCTATTTGACCAATATTGGTACATATTGTATAAGAACAATTTAATAAAATTAAGGTGCTGATAATTTACCTGAATATAAAGTACAGCTCAAAACAAGATTCCAGCGTTAATGCAATATTGCACCATTTACTAGTCAATATTTTAATTTGGTAGTTTACGTAGTATTTATTTATTGTTTACAATAATACACCCATCAATATTGTTGTATTTGACCAGTATTGGTACAAATTGTATATGAGAAATTTAGTTAAATCAAGTAGCTGAACATAAAGTACAGCTAAAATAAAATTGCAATATTGCCCCACTTACTAGCCGATATTTCCTGCTACTTAAATATCGTTTAAGTATCTAGAAGATAATGATGGAAACATTCATAAATATTTTAAAATATTGTTTTCTACCACTATCTCTCTTTCATCCACTTGCCAACGTTTTAATTATTTATTGTTTACAATAATGCATTCATTCAATATTGGGGGCTACTTAAAAAAATCACTAGTAAATATTTAAAATAGAAATTGATGAGGACATGCATGAACATTATAAAATATTTTTTTTAATTACTGTAGTGTAATGTAGTACAATTACCGACAAAAATAAAATGCATGGTTTGAGGTCTTCTAAATTTTGCGTTTAGATGTCCTTTGTACAGAACTTCAGGTAGAATTTATTTCTAATTACTTTATACACCTGCAGCTTTTGTCATGAGAGTATCAATTCAGTAATAATATTATTTTCTAAATTGAAATAAACTTAACTATTTTTTTTCTTTTTTGAGAAATTACTTGAATGAATGTAAAAGTAAATGTTACTGCAACTATATTCAATTTTTTTTTACAATGTTTAAATTTTTCAGAAACAAAAACTAATTTTACTTTTTTGTTTAAATTTATTCGAAGATACTAAAAGAAAGTTTCTATTAAGCTGTTGATTGTTTAATGTTTAGGTTTGATTGTGTTTATTTTACCTGATTAATTATAAGAACAACATTAATAATTTTGTATTAAATAACATTATTAATGTATGTTGCGTTTGAAATAATGGTTATTAAGCACAGAGAAACAGCATTTAATTTATCAATTTTTGTGTGTATTATAGCATTGTTAATTATTATTCTAATAGTGCTTTCGGTTATTTTTGTAATTTAGTTTATAATATAGGTTCACTCATATATTGGTAAAATTTTTTACGTTATTAAAGAGGTGCCTCAAAACTTTTTTTCACAAAAATATCTCGAGACTGGTCTTTATTTTTGTCACCGGGCGTACATAATCTACCCCATCTAATTACTTTGGTGCCAAGATGTTTTTCAAATTCTTACATCCGACCTATGTTAAATAAAAATAATGCAATATTATTTACTAAAATGCCAGTGACATTTAAATTATAATAGAACTTATTTTGTAAAATTAGCATTGTTGAAGATATTGCTAAAACAAAAAATTGTCATCGTATCTTGGAAATCCGTAAACGACTTAAAAATGTTTTCAAAAAAATTAGAAAAAAACAGTGGCTGATTTTTAGTAAGCTAAATTTTAAGCTTAACAGTTGAATACAGTTGATTACATTTTACATAAAAATAAAGCAACAATTTATTTGTTTCTAATTACGTCGACAGCGAGTTGTTTATTAATAACAAAAAAAATCTATTAACTAAATGATAATAATCATTGTTGAAATAATAATGTTGTAAATTCTAATTCGGTCTAATGTTATTAGAAACAATAATTTCAAGTTCTGGAAACAAATTTGTGTAGGTGAAGACAGAGATCAAGCTCTACGTGTTTTCAAACTCATTAAGAAGTTCACACTCTATCAAATATCTGCTGTGACTTAAACAGCAGATGATGGTGATGTACGACAGTGGCAAGCACGTGCGTGACAAGTTCAAAAATACTCTAAAAGAACAAATGTTTTTGATTGTATTGGGAATGAGAATAATCCTGTAGTATAGATTTTATAATATAAAAATTAACTATTTATTTATTAATTATTAATTATTTAAATGTTTTCATACAATTATTGAGAATGTAATGTTAGCAAAAAAATATTTTTGAGAGGGGTCGATCGTACGTAGACAAGATATCCAAAAACTACACTTTTGATTTTTATAATAACTAAATGTTATAAGACTTTAAAATAATTAATAAAACCCTATTGGAAGTTTAAAAGAAGGAAACTTTTTGTCTTCAAATACTAAAACCAAAGTAATGGCGGAACCTGAAAAATTTATTGGAGGTATTTTGCAAACTAAATTAAACCAATCACGAACTCTTAATAAACTGGTATGTATAAATAAAATATACATAATTATATAATGTAATGATATAAATTTGGGGAAGGTTATTGAATGCATAAATTATTAGTCGGTAACTAGATAAACGTTAGATTGTCAGATAATTAAAAAAATGATATTTAAAGTAAAGCGATTGAGCGTTTTGCACATTACATAAATTTCGCGCCCAACGTGAGGCAGAATTGTATATAAATACATATAAATTAGCGACCCTAAATGTTTACAAAAAGAATGGCTAAAAAAATAAAAAGAAATGAATGTAGAACCAGAGTTAGTAGAAGAGGATAGAACGTAAACAGGTTTATCCGAAGTTGAAGAACAGGAGGCAGGGAGACAAGATCAGGCCATAAGTGAAAATGACAACAAAGGAAGATTTAAAAAGGATATGCAAAAAAAACATCCAAATATGTATGAAAGAAATTAACAATAACATGGATAAGAAATTGGAGGATCAAAAGAATAACATAATTGAAATTTTTAACAAAAGGTTTGAGAACACGGACAGTAAGACAAGAAATTTGGTAAAAAAAAATAAATGGTATAGAAGAGAGAATAGGTAAACCATACGAAGAAACTAACCTAAAATTAAAGATGAAATTACAGCGTCATCCCCAAAGTCCGCACCAAATGGGAAACTTATTTATTATGGGTTTTTCGAAATAAGCTATTCTTCATAAAAGTTCAAAAAAAAAATCAAAGAAACTTTGCACCAAAAATTTTGAGGTTTTTTCTAACGAATAAAAAAAATAGCATAATTAATCACAATAATTGAGCAATTTGTAAATTACAAGTTTTTTAAATAAACTGTTGCATACAAGATGTCGTTTAATTATCATTTAAAACAAATCTTTTTTCTTATAGCCACCATTTTAAAAAATTGAAAACATTTGAAAAATTTTCTAGATAGCCATGACTTTAAATCTTGATGTTTTTTTTAATAAAAACAACTTTTTTCAAATAAAATTTTTTGATATTTACTGTAATAAGGGCACTTTACTCTTGACTCAAAATCAAATTATCGAATGCACCTCGTATATTACGCGTCTTTTGCCACATTGTGTTAGTGCATTTTTAGCTTTAGAGGATGCACAAACTTTTGTAAAAAATAACTTTTTATCGAAAAACCAATAATAAAGAAGTTTTCAATTTGGTGCGGACTTTGGGGATGACGCTGTATAAGAAAAATTGCAGAAGAAAGTGCGTTGAAAACCAAAAGATACAAGACATCGTGTTAAATTTGGAAAATAACGATTCAATTAATAGTAGAAAATTATGAAGAAATGAAAATGATGCCAGTAAGAAGGATACGTATGATAATCAAGAACGTAAAAAAAAATTAGAAGCGCATTAAGAAGAAGGAGGAGTTCAAAGTTAAATGGGAGATACACTGCAAATTAAGAAATATATTATTCACAAAAATGTTAAGAAGAAAATGAAGACAATGAAGGATGGATACTAGTAACGTTTGTTCCTAGAACATTAAGAGAAGATGAAAAGATTGGAAGGACAAAGGGACTCTTCCACATCACAATGATCTTTGATTACCCACTGAAAAAAAAAAACAAGGAACCGTACAAAGATAACATGCCGATATTTGAGGTATAAGTCGTAAAATGCAACACAGAATTAAAGCCAGCATTGGAAAAAGAAGCAGATGAAGCAATAATTAACAATCAGAAGTACAATGAAAATAAAAATCTGATAATAGAAAATTTAGAAACAATTAGACAAACAAAATTAAATTGACAAATAAAAAATGGAGAAAAATCCAAAGAAAATGCAAGTAAACCAAGCAGCCCTAGAGAGTAAAATGTAAAGGATATAAGAGCTCATCGACCTCCTGTAAAAATATAAAAGGATGAAGAAAAAAGAGTTGGAAAAAGCAATGTAAAATGACAACAAATGAATTACAAGAATTATTAATTTAATAAGTTAGGTTTAAGAAAGTATGAATAAAACAAGTCAATGTAAAGAATAGGAAGGGAGGAAGAGATGAAAAGGTTAAAAATTAAAAATAAGAAGAAAATAGAAAAATGTGAAAATAAGCTATTTATGTACAACAGAAGCAGAAATCATAGATCAATGGAAAGTTAAATAAGAAGAAAATGAAATGGTGAAGACAAGTTAAATGAAAGGAAAGATTAAGATTAATGCAATGGAATTAAAGTTATTATGAAGTTTGAGAAATGATATTTAAAGGGAAAAATATGATAAGAAATAAAAAAAAAGCAAAAGAAAAATGGAAAATAATTAAGAAAAAATATAGAGTATTAATGATAAAGCTTTAGAAAGTAAATAAGAATAGGATGGTGGCTGAGGATTATTGAGTGAATGAGTGTGAATGATTATATGTAATTAATAATGGGAATGGGATAAGGTTTAGACAGAATTGAAAAGTTAGTTATACTAACAATAAAGGAGAAGAAAGCCTTCTGACGGTGGGACATCGTTACTTACCCCCACTCCCACCACAATTACAGACAACTTCAGTGAACCGCCAATAACATCTGAATCAGTAACTGATGCAAACACCACCGCTCCCACCATCACATCCGGTGTCGCCCTCGCCTCCACCCTGGCGGTGGACTTTGGAAATCAATCGAACACTACTACTAGAGGATCGACCATCGGACCAACAAGAGATCATCAAGAATTCTGTATTTGCAACAATAAAAACGACAAAACTGCTTCCATATGCTGTGACCACTTCAACATTTGGTTTAATCGAAAATGCCTCGAAATCCCCTGGAAGGAATTCCGAACTCTAAATCAAAATGATTAATTACTCTGGCTTTTCCAAAAAATTACAGAAAACAGCCTTACACGCGCAAACCCAATAGAGGACTTAATTTCTCAACTAGTCACAGCAAAAACAGCCTTTTTCACCATACGCCACATTTCAAAGGGAACACGATATTCACTTTCAATAGTGAAAGATTGTATTAAATCAAACTCTATCAATTCTTGGTCAGCACTTCTTCTTTTTTCTTATCGGACATTCAACGTGAATCAAAAATCGAAAAAAAAAGGAGCTGTTACAATACTAAGCTCGGACGATTCTTCAGCACCTTTCACCGAAGAAACCTACAACGCTCTACTTATAAAACATCCAACAGCCACACGGGCTCTCTCGTTTCCCGATGAACCAAACTGCGATCCACTACTTGTAAACAAAGATAGTATATCAAAAACTATAAATTTCTTTAACTGCGGATCAGCACCAGGATTGAACGGTTTCAAGCCACAATATATGGAAGACCTAATATAACATTCAGCAGGCGAGGCAGGAAAAAGAGCTCTCACAGCGATCATCAAGCTATGCAATTTGATGTTGTCGGGAAAAGTCAATCCGTATATTCTTCACATTCTCTACGGAGAATCTCTATGAGCATTGAGAAAAAAGGACAGAGGCATAAGATCCATTGCTGTAGGGAGTTACTTTCGTCGGCTTACTGCTAAAATCCCATGTGCACAGACCCAACGAACGCTTCAAATAAATTTCACACCCTAGCAATTAGAAGTCGCCACAAAATTTGGATGTGAAGCATGTATTCACGCGACTTGTACCTACTTTGAACACAAAAACAAGATCATGCTTAAAATTGACTTCAAAAACGTGTTCAACTTTGTGGATCGTGATAAGATGCTAACAAAAATTAAATCAGTCGTACCATCACTTTTTCTTTTCTCAATCAATGTTATCATTAACCCCCAGCCTCTTTTTGGAGATAGAACTATCCAGTCAGTAGTAAGATGTCATTAAGGCGACCCATGTGGTTCAATAGCTTTCTGTTTAGCTGTACATTAAATAGTGCAAGCATTAGAAACAGAGTTGAACTTTTGGTATATGGATAACGCAACACTAGCCGACACGCCGGAGATTGTCCTAGAAAATTTTACAAACCTTTTCAAAAAAGCTAGTGATATTGGTTTAACAGTCAACCTTACAAAATGCAAATTGTTCCTCCCATCCGAGAAGCCAGACGAAGAAGTTGTAAGAAAATTTAATGCTATATCACCGGAAACCCGCATCACAACCATTTATGAAGACAACTTCGAATCTATCACAAGAAAGAGCCTGAACAAACTAAAATTACTACTTAATCGTGTGGAGAAAGTTGATAGTTACGTAGCATACTTTCTCATAAAGAATTGTTTCTATATCCCAAAATTAGCTTTCCTAGTCAGAACAAGCCTTTTTTGGAAATTCACAGATCTGATGGAAGATTTAGACAATCATTTATTAACAACACTGGAATCCGTTATGAAGTAAAAGTTAGATTTGCCACATTAGAATTTAGCTACCATCCCAATAAAATATAGTGGACAAGGAATAAGACAAATTAGTGACATTGCTCTCCCAGCCTTCCTAGGCTCTTCTCATGGCTGTCAAAATCTGATCTTTCAAGTTTTACATTTTATAAACATTACAATTCCTAACAACCTCAAAGAAGAGGTCTTGATTGCTTGCAACAATATCATTCCTCCTATACCACACTCGCAAAAAATTGGGATATTATTAACATTGAGAGAATTATGGGGTCGCTCTTTTCGTCAAATCAAGTAGATACCGCAAGACAATTAGCCATCAAAGAACCTAAATCAGGTGCTTGGCTCTACGCTATTCCATCCGAAAATGTTGGCATATTAATAGACAACTTCACCTGCCGAACTGGCGTAGCCCTTCCACTTGACTGTAAATTGTTTAATCCGCACATATGCCAATGCAACAAAACTGTCAACGAATTTGGCCATCACGGACTATCATGTCCAATAAGCAAAGTGCGCTTCCCACGACATAACAAAATGAACTCAATTATTCATCGTTCATTAGCAGCTTTAATAATTTCCTCAATCTTGAAACCTGTGGGACTAGCACGAGACGATGGAAAAAGACCTGATAGAACAACATTAATGCCATGGTTCAAAGGCAAGAAACTTGTTTGGGACTGCACTTGTGTTGACACTTTAGCTGACTCATACATATCAAAAACCTCAGAAAAGACATGAGCAGCTGTAGAGACCCTGGGCAGAAGAGACAAAATCTTTTATGAAATAAATCGGTATACTTTTGATCAAAGAAACAGGAGATAGCAAGGCTAAATTCTACTTCTACCAACGTTTATCCATTGCAATTCAACGTGGAAAACGCTGCCAGCATTATTGAACCCTACCTCAATCAATCCCCTTGAATGAAATTGTTATTATATAATAATTTTTATTTTATTATTGCGTGAATTTTTAAAAATGTAAATTAAAATTAATTTAATTTTTATGTGATAATTTTTTTTTTAAAGTCTATTTAAAATAGAGTTATTTACGTTGAGCAATTTTGCACATTACAATAAATAAGGAGGTAAATGGGAAACAAGAGAAAGTGGGCTAAGGCGGAATTGAGTGATAAAAACCAGAAGGAATCGAGAACTCCGAACAAGTGTTCAGTAAAAGTGAAACACACTAGAAATTCAATGATACAATTAATTAAAAAAAACACAGAAAAAACGAAGACGACATAAAACTAAGAAACTATTGAGTATTGAAGAAGATGGAGAAGAGAAGAAATTCAAAGCTAAAATGAAGACAGATTTTGCCAAAGTACAGAAAGGATTAAAGATGGTTAAAGTAAAGTAGTCAGAAACAAAAAGTATTCAGTAAAGTAAAATAAAAACTAATAGTCTATTTATAGATTAGTAGAAAAAAAAATACAGAATTAGTAGAGGTCCAGAAATAAGTGCTAATTATTAATTTGGATAAATGCAGTTTTGGCTGCTGTTCCAACACGTTTACAAGAGTTTTGGAGATGAGATAGAGCTAGTGTGTCTGAGCAAGTGGCGTCCCAAGGACCGTCAACACATTTTTCAATGTTCTTTGATATTCCAACAGATTCCAAAAGGCAAGGAATCATTGCGAATGTTAGTGATCGGCTTAGTATGTTGTTCAGCTCTTGGTGTCTGGAGTACCGTCCAAGGGTTTTTAAACAGCTTAATCCTTGTCTGCCAAAAAGTCGACTTTTCCTCCGCATATGCAAGTGTGGGTGGTGCATAATTTACAACCAAGTCTTAAACCAATTGAGATACAATTATCTAAGAGGGTATCTATTGTTTGTGAAGAAAGTGCGTTGAGCCAAGAGTTTGATTCTGGTTCTGGTCTAATGGGCTGCTTTCTCGTATTCTGTGGCATATTTTTAATTTCCTTGAATGCAATACTCGACTTGTCTGAATCATTAAGATGTAATTTCATATTGACAAGTCGAGATGTTGGATAAACTGAGGAAAGGAAAGCCGGGATGCAATGTTTACTGGTTTTTTGATTCCAAGTTCCAGTTCTGCACATTAGTTTTCACAGCTTTCTAAAATTAATTGTACCAATTAAAAGCATTTCTTTAGGTTTTCAATAATAAATAACTAATTTATTAGTAACTTTAGCGCTATACTTGTGTTATTGATTTTTAAGGAGAATTTATCAAAGAATCACTTTAGCTTAAAAAATACTACAGGATTCATTTAAAAAAATAAAGTTGATATCATTTCCACTTAAACCGAAAGTCAGCCATTTTGTGTAAAATTTGGAAAATACTCATCTTGTATACTTGTAAAACTTTTTTTAATAAACTTTTGGTCTGTCATGGGTAATAAAAGAGTAAATCAAGTGGCCTGAATTTACAATCAATCTGTATACTCGTATATGTAGAAAAAAAGTGGAGCTCGTGTGAAGAACCCGATAAATCCACTTCAGTTTTTAATGATTTCTATACAATTTTTCTGAGTTCTATAAGAATCCGTGACACCTAGAGAGCAAAACCCGCTAAATGTCTCTTAAAAATATTGTTGAAGTTAAGGTTTTTGGAGCAAAAAGCGATAAATCCAGTTTTGGGATCAAAAGTCGATAAAATCATTTTATCCACTGTTACGTATTTGTAAGACATCTGTTGTTAATGTAGATGAAATAAGCCACAATTTTTCCTATAAAAGAACGATGATGAAAACTACGTACTTAATTAGAAAACCAACTTCAGGTTGGTAACCAAAATTTGGAGGGAAATCAACTTCAACCCGTGTATTTGCATAACCTTATTATAATATAGTGTGTTTTTTATCTATGACATTGTGTATGCGTATTGTGAATTAAACTTTGTTAATAACAATGGATTCTGAGACTAATGCTGTTGTGAAAGATACCAATGAGGGATCACGAAAGAGGCATAAAAAAATATCGAAAAAAGAACAGGCCAAAAAAGTCAGGTAATGTGTATCTTTTATAAAGAGGTAATGTCAAAAACGTTAAGTTATCATTTTTTTCTAGGTATGTTGACTGTGATCAACGGTTGGTTAAGTTCAAGTGGGTTTGTACCCACAGAGGTTCCACATATTATTGTTGAGAGTTAACTTTAACGGACATAAACATATTACGGGAATCTTTCTACGCAATAAATGATAAAATTAACCAAGACATTAAATTATACAATTTTTTATCCGTACGAGCCCCGGAACGTAAGCGATCTATTAAAGATAACTCAAGAAAACAAAAATTCTCTGTTGCTTATTTTTTACCCAAACATACTACTTAAGAAAAATATCAAGTATGTCAGGCAATGTTATTAAAGACATTAAATATTAGCAAAGATCGAGTTAACCACACGGCTAAGTTTTGTTGTTAGGTGACGTTCCTAAGCGAACGTAGAGGCGAGGATCGAGTTTCACAAAACACGAAGGAAAAGCAAAGTATTAGAAATTTTATCGAAATGCTACCAGCCAAAGAGAGTCATTACAACAGAATTAAATCCAAACGGGTATATTTAGACTGCACTTTAAATATGACAAAGTTATTTAGCCTTTACATCAACCAATGCGCAACTGAATTTCGTATAATTGTACTTTAGGTAAAGTGCTCGGAATTGCTTCAAATTTTTACCAGTGATAGCCCTTGGTCTACTGATCATAAATATGCAATAAAATTTTGTCGCCTCAAAAACTCAATTTTTTAAAAATAATTTTAGAAAAAATTTTGAAATTTTTTGGGGACAATTATATAAAATCAAATTGCATATCAAAATCGTCAGGGTCGTCTCCTTCTTCAGTCTCGATCGGTGGAACAAGCATGGCTGGGTAGTACAGGTCTCGGGCAAGAATGAAGAATGAATCAGTGGGTCTTGATTCAAAGATTTGACCATCTTGAGGAAAATATACCGGGCGAGGTATCCTCCCAAGAAGGTCTTCTGCCGGTTAGCATAGGAGCCGCTCGCTTTGGCGTGTCGCCTAGAATAGTGGGGTAGGTTAGGTTAGGTTAGGTTAGGTTACCATGTGGACTCGATTGAGTTGGTGTGGACTCCGGTTTCGGGGTCCTTGAAATGGAGGGAGTGGTTCACCTGCAGGTTGGTGTAGTTGGGGTGGTCGGTGAGCCCGGAATACCCTTTCCAGCAATCGGAATAAATGGTGGACCCCCTTTCAATTCCCCCAAACACCCAAGCTCCGTCGACATTTCACACTTTTCTTTTTTGGTTGTTGGGGGTTAACGGTGTTGGTTGGTAGGTTATAGTTATTACAATTTTCTTCTTAAAAAAACTTGTCGAATGTGATGCATTTCACAAGAAACACAACAAACCCACCTGCTCTTACTTTCTCTTTTACTCTACTTCAACTTCCGCGCTCCCTCTTGTGTCACACCTCTGACGTATTTGGTTGGGTTAGAGTTAGGTTAGGTGGCCCAAAAGTTTTTGAAAATTTTTTTTTTACTGAAAAATAATTGTCTAGAAACGTGCAAAATGCAAAAAACCGACCCAAAATTTTCAAAATTTTTCAAAAATTATTTTTAAAAATTTCAGTTTTTGAGAGCGACAAAATTTTATTGCATATTTATGATCAGTGGCATGTAGGCTACTTTTGGTAAAAATTTCAAAAAAATCCGAGCACTTTACCTAAAGTACGATTTTTCTAAAAACTTACTCTAGAACTAAAAATGCACAAAAAAAGTGCTGCGGCATTTTACGTGTTATTGCGAGAGTCGCCTCCGAATTCAGTTATTTTCTGTTTCGACTTGCAGCAGGTTCAGCCTCTGCCGCGGACCCCGATTAACGATGCGTTTTACTCCCATCAAGTTAGTTTATACATTTTCTGTTGCGTTGACTCTAAAGCCAAAGAACCAACGTTCTATACTTGAACTGAAAATCAGTCCGGAAGAGGATCTGAGGAAGTAGGCTCTGCGTTAGTGTGCCATTTGGATAGTCTCTCCTTTGACGATATTTCAACCATTAGATTATTCTGCGATGGCTGTGCGGGGCAAAATCGAAATTCACACATAATTCATATTCTGTATTACTGGTCGCCCCTAGTGATTTAGAAATCTGCTTAACTTTTTCTGTTCGGGGACATACTTTTTACCGGCAGACAGAGTCTTCGGCCGTGTTGAAAAAGAACTGAGGAAAAATCCTACCTTAATCTCCAAAACAGAATATGAAAATATTTACAAAAAACATGTAAGGGTTAAAATACTAAGTGATATTAATAAAGACGGTTGGCAACTTTATAATATCAAAAACTTGAAAAAACTTAAAAAAAATCAATGGTATCTCAGATATGAGAGTTATCAGTTTGAGAAAAAGCAGTGGAAAGGTTACGTTCTGTGGCTTTCAGCATTTTAGATTTTGGACTAAAGTAGAAACATTTTCCAAAGTTATAAAACCAAAATCCAGGGATATCATCGTGGCGGATTTGGCCGAAAAACCTATTTCGCATAGAGGCATACTCACTAAGAAGAAAAAGTCATTCGCAAACCTTTTAGAAAAGCAGTTTGGTGCTCAATGGAAAGAGGATGAGGACCTGGTGTAGTATAAAGAATTACTAAATACTGAAAGAAATGAGGAGGAAGAGGGGGATAATGGTGAAGCGTGTGACTGTCTTGCAGAAGAACATGCCGTGCATATTTCATTCTGTTAACTTTTGTTAATTTTTTAATAATAATGATTTTTGGTTCTGTTTATATGAGTGTAAATAATGTATATTTATTCTAGTTTGTAAGAAATATAATTTTTTTTCCAAATTAGTGCGCGATTTTCTCATTTAGGTATCAGAAACCGATAAATTTCAACTTTTGCACCAAACAGCGATAAATCCATTTTTTTCTTCTTCTTTTGCAGTTAGAAATATGAAGTTTCGCATTTACACCTGGCGATCCTTTTCTTAAGACCCAAATGCATTCATATTCATACAGAAATCATAACTGAACATTCAATTTTTCTCACAATACGTTTTTCTTGATTTCCCACAAACTTACGTTTTTGGAATTAACGGCTTTTGCACGCTAGCTCCACAAATGGAAACAGAAGAAATTCAAAAAACTATAAAAGAAGAGTAGTTTGACATGAATCAATTTATGAATGTGTTGAAACGATAAACCATAAGAACATTGTGTGTAGAAACTAAAACTTCCTAGAATCTAGTGATAAATTTAATTCGAATTAAAATTATGTACCGGGTGGCCAACTAAAAATGGACGCCGGCTATATCTCGGGAATTTTAAATCTGACAATATTGAAAAAATATTTAATAAATAAATCAACTATGTGAAATCGCGGGAAATTATTTTCAAATTTATAAGATGGCCGCTAGGGGGCGAAGCTGTTATGGCCGATCATAAAATTGGCTTTTTCTTCAAAAATATGCAAATATAAATATATTTTAAATATTTCCGTAGTAAAGACTGCAACAGTTTAGATTTTTTTTGTTTAGGGTATTTTACTCCTGTAGAAAATGTAGTGGTGGGAAACGTCAAAAATGTTTTATTTAAATTGCAAATAACTCCAGTATTAGTTAACGGAATTGAAACAATACATAGGTATCGTTTGAAAGAAATCATTTTACTTAATAATATGTAGTATAAAGATAGTCCGAATAAATTTTGACGTGATAGCTAGAGGGCGCTGTTTAACATTACAACAATTATTGCGCATTATCATGAGATTTTTAAATAGCACCCTATGTATCTTTTACACAGTTAATTAGAGGACAAAATTGCTAACGAAACGAAACCTAGTTTGTTCAATTCTGTTAACTTATACCGAAGTTATTTCCATTTAAATAAAACTTGTTGACGTCCCCCCACCACTACATTTTAGCTAAAAGAGAGTAAAATACTGCTAAAAAAATCTGAAATTTTGCAGTCTACTACAGCAATATTTAAAAATATATTTATATTTTCATATTTTGAAGAAAGAACCAATTATATGATCGATTATCTATTAAATTTTTTTTTCAATATTGTCAGATTTATACCTGAGATATAGCTGTCGTTCATTCTTATTTGGCCAACTGGTACATAATGGAAATTCAATTAATTTTATTTAAAAGTAAAGATTGTTACCTATATAATTAAAATGAAATAATAGTAATTTGTACAAAAATGAAAGATTCTAGAGTTAACATATAATATTTAAAGGAAAAGTAATATTTTCTTTTTTCCAATTTTTGTTTTGTTTCCTAAATGTCATAACATTAAAAAGTACTTTTGAAATTAAATTAATTTGAAAGAAGTTTATAATATTCTGTAAAAATTATGTATTACAATTTTTTTTATTTATTATTTATTATACAATAATAAAGGCTGTGGCACAAAGCCTATGTAAGCCTATAAATATAATGACGAGTAAGAATACGAGTAATTCCTATTCTAATATAAACTTAAATATAACATAAATCGAAAAGCATTATACATCTAAACAGAGTAACTCAAATTCAATAATAAAATAAGAGAAAGTAAAGGTACAGAACCAACACAACTAAATTTAATTAATCATTGTATCGATTTTTAAATGTTTTTAAGGAGGGTGCACAGACAACAGAAGCGGGGAGGTTATTCCAAGGTAAAAATATTCTGTTAGTTAAAAATTTTGCGGACATTAGTTTTAAAGTTTTTTTTTTTAAGTTTACGTTCATGACCTCTAAGGCAAGGATCAGCATTAGGCACAAACAGGAATGATAAGTCACAACCGAAAAGAGATTGAAAACAACTATTAGATCACACCGTTTTACGATCAGCAATAGTTGTGAGGTTGCACATATAAAGTCTTTCTTCATAAGTAGGTCTGAGTTGACCAAACCGCAAACTTGTTGCTGTACCGAATTAAGTAAGATTTGTCTCGCACCATATCTGCGTTCCATCGACCCGCATACTCTAAAATCGGTTGCACATAGCACTTAAAAGTACATACTGTTTTAAACGATTTATTTAGATTTGCTTTATGCAACAGCACTACGTTTTTTTGCAAATTGTAACTATGTGGTCCGGACCATGACAGATTTGTTGGACACAATTACTCCAAGATTACAGTGAGAGCTGACAGGTGCCAGGAGGGCAACCGCTGATAGAGAGTAAGGTATGCGGGTTATTCTACCAAGATTGTCAATACTTAACGGTGGCAAACTAGAATTTGAAATCCTGTTGTATTACTCGGTAGTTGAGAGATTCATAAATGTTTATGTCGTCCAAAGGCTGACACAACCGCAAAAATATCCGATGTATATGCGAGAAAACAACAAAGGACCCAATACTGATCCTGGGGTACTCCACTAACTACAGAACAAAACAACAAAAAGAAGCATCAACTCTAACACAGAATCTTCGGTTTGAAAGTAAGTTTCCACGAAGGCCCAATTTTTCTAATTTGTATAGTAGGCGGTTTTTTGGTACTCTATCAAAGCTTTGGAATAATCGAGGTAAATAATGTCAATAGGTCATTTATTATCCAAAGCAATAGTACAGTCATTCAGGTATGTTAATAAGTTTGAAATCACAGATGTACCTGACATGTTGTACGTTTGGTATTACACCCGTGGAGAGAAGGAATAAGCAAAAGCGTTGCTTATTACGGTTTCCATTAGTTTACTAGCGATTGGAAGAAGACTGATCGGTCTGTACTGCCAGAGTCTAATTTATCACCTTTTTAAAGAATGGCGTGACGGGAGAATGTTAACCATGCTTCAGGAATTTGATCATATTGAAGGATGATTCATCATAAAAATACCGGTTGCAGCAAACTAGTACTACGCTAAGATGGACTAGGCCTTCAAGACCAGGGAAACAACTGGTTTTAATTCTTTTTTGTATAATTAATACCCACTCTGTTGGTTGAAGTCTATGTCACACAGAGAGTTGCCTTGCCTAGAGATAGATATGCTGGGATATGCTAGACTAACAGGTTCAAACTGAAACAATTTTCTAATAAAGGAATGTTTACGGCTGAGTGACAGGTAGTGCATGTATTTCAATAATTTCTTTTTTATTGTTACTCGTTGCAATGGACTCCTCGTAATTAATACGAAATTTGTTAAAAACCTGTAACAAAAAATTTTCTATGTGTTTTATGATCCGCGTGACTATTACGTCGAAATCTGCGCCATAACTTTTTCTTATGTTTAATCATGGTTAGAATTTCGTGATTAATCCAATGATTTTGATTATCTTGCTAGACAGATTTTTTCCCGAGAATGTTGAAAGTTGATAGTATTTCATGAATTGTTCTCCAATCGTCATCAGGATCCACACAAAAAAGTGTTAAGCCAGTGATGCAATCAAGGTCTGCAGCGATATTATCAATGTCGGTTACCTTGAACTTAATGTTACGTTTACGGCAAAAGATAAAGAGAACTACATTGCAAAGGTTATACTAACTTGACTGATATTCAACTATGTCCTATTTCATAACTTGTTATGAGTTCATTATTATAAGTGAGCAGAAGATCCAACATTGATGATTGCTGGTTAGTTCTGGGTTGAGTGAAGGCCAGATGAGTTTAGAGAAATTGAAATCTTCAAATATAACACAGTTTTCAGAAATTGAGGTAAGATTTCCAATCCTTTTAAAAATGTCAGATTTTCCTGTAGGTTTGTATAGCGTGGTCTGTAAATAATGTAAATACAGACGCCACCAAAAACAGCATTGAAACAGTCAGATGTAAAAATTTGTAAGCTAGGTAAGGAGATGAGCGAATCGGAAATTTGAGGTTTTAGCCAGCTTTTTGCAAGGGCAATAATAGCGGGGTTTTAGAGTTGAATTACAGAGACCAATTCAGAGAGTTTAGCAGAGATAGACGCAGGATTGGTGTACAAAACTTTCTATTGGTTTAAATTATTGGCTATTTTTTTTTGGACTAAGCCAACTTAATGAATTTCATGGTAAAATTTACCTAGCCAGCGTCCAATCGTTTCTAAAGTTGCGCTCGTAAGTCGTTTAAATAGCTTTGTTGACTTGATGTTTTATTGTCCATTATACTTAGTTTATAATAGTTCTGGGAGTTCAAAAGTTTTCTTAAAATATACTTGCCGGAAACGACCAGGCAGAATAACTTTTTATAGCTCTTTGGTTTGTCTTAAGTAGGGCGCTTAATCAAAAGCAGCCAATAGATACGGGAAGAGAATCAATACTTATTATATTTAAAATTTTGGTGCCCATAATGTAAGTAGTTTTATTTGTGATTATTAAATACTAAATGACATATTATAGATAATAATCCAGAAAAAAGCTAGCATGCTTACATGTGTTAAGTCACAAAATAAATTAGCTTCTAAAGAGCAGACAGTCATGAACAATAATTAGCACTTACATTAACATTCATCAGTTGAGTAATCAATATGAATGCAGAGTATGTACCCATGAATTTGTACAAATGAGTCGAGAGTATTCGGGTGTGCGCTCGCAACGAATCGAGAGTAGGTGAGACGCACAAACGACATAACATATTAATATAGAAGATATGGATGTAGTCGGAATAGAAATTATTTATTAAAAAAGCGGATTTAAAACTCGACCGCTTTAACGTAATACAACAAAGTTTATTTAGGTGAAATTGACTGTTTGGTTCGTGCAACGCCAGTTGGCGTGTGTGAGTCATCAGTTCGTGCATACGAAGATTTTTTAGTGAAATTGAATCCTCTATAGTTAAACCATTCGAAAATTTGCAAAATTACGAATATTTTGATTTTATTCGTGTTTTTACGTAATATGGTTCCGGAGTTATAAAAATTACAGTATTCGTATAACAATGTAAAATTCCTTAAAAAAATTTTTAATGATAAATTTTTAAACATTATGTGATAGGGTCATAAAAGGAACGTTTTTAAATAATTTTTTTTTATCATATAAATTTTGTAAATGAGAATGTTTTAGTTTTCGAATGAAATTTTGTCGGAAACGTTTTTCGCTTATAACTTTGAAAACACGCAGGTTTAACAAAACTGAAAACGGCCAAAAATTTTATTTCTTTATCCGCGTATGATGTTTTTTTTGAATTTTGAAATCGGTCCGTAACAAGCGAGTTGTGGTCAACTTACGGCTCAATTTTATTGAAATTTTGACCATTTTTAACATTTCTTTTAACCTCGAAGATGCTCCTCGTACAAAAATCTAAATCGAAAAATAAAGACATGATCTTTCGTAAACTCGAAACTTTTTTTCGAAACGAAAATATCTTAAGCCGTTCTAATGTGAGACTAATTTGGCAGGTTGATTTTTATAGATTTGAAAATGAATCAGAGTATTTGTGCATTAAATACTAAAACGACATATCATATTAAATAATGTGCTGTTCAATAAACTCCGAAATCCAAATTTTGTAATTCGACCTTCGAAAAAAGAAAGTGTAAACAACTACAAGGGTAGTCTAAAAAGTTTCCGACCTAACATAGCTACAAGAATTTTTTCTTAAAATTTATTTTTATTTTCCTACATAGTTTCCTTGTAACTCTATACACTTCTCCCAGCAATGCTCCCATCTCTTTAATCCGTCCAAATAGTACTCGGCGTTTTTCTCTGCAAAATATTTGATTGCCTCCTCATTTGACAAAAATCTTTGTCTTCCGAGCTCAGTTTTTAGTTGAGGGAACAGAAAAAAGTCGCTTGGGGCTAGATCTGGTGAATAAGGTGGATGGTCAAGCAGTTCAAACCGTAATTCATGGATTTTCGCTATGGCAACTGTTGAGGTGTGAAACAGAATTTTCTTTTTCTGCAAATGTAGCCGTTTATCCGCAATTTCTGCCTTCAGCTTCTCAAGTAATGATGCGTAGTATGCTCCTGTAATGGTTTTCCTTTTTTGAAAATAATCGATTAAGACTATCTCAAAAAACAGTCGCCATCACTTTCCCAGCCAAAAAAACAGATTTTGCTTTTTTTGAAGCCTGTTCCCGCTTTATAGTTCATTGTTTTGACTGTATTTTTGTTTCAGGCGTATTAGTGGTGTATCCAAGTTTGATCTACACTAATTAATCGGACCCAAAACTTGGATTTATTGCGCCTAAACTTCGCCAACAGAGTATTGGAAATGTTCATTCAAACACGTTTTTGGTTTAACGTTAGCAAACGCGGCACCCAACGCGCGGACAGCTTTCTCATGCCTAGATCTTGATTTAATATGTGACAAACAGGTTCTTTGAACATTTTCATTGCCTCTGCTATCTCTCTCACTTTAATTCGGCGGTCCTCTAACACCATTTGGTGTTATTGTCGAGTTAGTTTACAGTTTTGAACGTCCTGAAAGTTCATCATCTCCCAAGCTCTTACGGCCACGTTTAAATTCAGCTGCCCAAAATTTCACAGAGGTAAATGACGGGTAAATCCCCGTACACAGAGTCTAACTTATCTTAAATTTGAGTAGGCGTATTCCCTTTTTATGACAGCTCGATACTCGATTTTTTCTATTTTCACAAAAATACTCACATCGACGCACTCAAACGACTGTCAAATAAAAACTAGGCGTCCAAAATGGCTGAAACTTTGATGTGTTGTTGTCAAAAGATGCACAACTACATTCCCTTACTTTTATTGACGACTGCTGCTATCTTCACGTTGAGGTCGGGAACTTTTCAGACCGCCCTCGTACAATATTAAAAAGTCAAAAAAAAAATGATTTTTGTTCGACAGAAACTGAATATTAAGAGCATTATCTGACTTAGACATTAAGTATCTCGTTTAAAATCAAAATTTTGAAGAGACAATATAATAATCTTTAATAAAAATTCGAAGTCACGTGCCACCAAATGTCGGGCCAGTGCAAAAGCCACCTGCATCAAAACTCCATCAATCGTTTAAGCTAATTTTCAAATTAGCATTTTCGCTGCCTAATTTATCATATTAACTTTACTAGTCCGGCAAAGAAGGGTACTAATCTAAAATGTAAATCATTTGTTGTACATTTAACTCTTTTAATCGCAATTTCATGCAACGTCATACTCGTCGAAGTTTAATAGTAAAACTAACCCTTCTTTATAGCCGAAAGGGGGACGTAATAAATTCGCACAAGTGTTCAATTTAGCAACAAAACTGTTTATAAAATTGGAATCGTATTAGTCGCGGTATTGATTTAAATTCTATTTATCTTGATTTATTTGATCGTATTAGCGGAAATAATAGTTATTTAATGGGACCGTAAACTCTCCCCCTTAACACACATTTCTTATTATCTTCTTTTCATCAAACTTTCTGCTAAAGTAAATTGAGTACAATTTGCGAATAAACGCCATTTTATACAGGATTAAAAATTATTACGGTTTTCGATGTTGTACTAAGTAACGGTGCCCGTTACTCACTAAATTTTTTTATTAAAAGAAAAAGAAGAAGTTGTTGCAAGATAAGGAAAATCACCTGCAAGTAAGAAAATTATTTACGCCCGCAATAATAACAGGCCTGTCTGCAATATGAATCAATTAATCACGCTTCAACTAAGCTCAATAATCCCCTACAATCCGATTACTCGGCTGTTTGGCCATTACGTTCCACCCCATCATCTAAACTTTGTAACAACTTAACACTATCTTTTTATACCAAAATCACGGCAAAAATTACGATTTTACCCGTAGTAAGTGCTGTAGCTGATGCACGTCTAATGAAAGAAAATTTTAATAAAGTTTGTAACCGTAACTTCTCATAATTAGACGAAAGTTGTTATTCCATTCATACATCTAACATTTTATTAAATTTACCATACACCGTTGTATGTATGTACTAGTACTTTTAATTATTAAAATATAATTGGACCTTGTTGAAAGTTTTTTCATTAAAATAACACCTTAAAGATCTCCTAATAGTCCAGTAAAATGGGAAAATTTGAATGAAAATTTAGGAACAGGCTTGTTTTGTGCTCTTTTTGAAGTCCTCATCCGTACCCCCTCCGAGAAAAATGGGGAGGATTGTAAAAATTTCGTAAATAATTCAAAAAAGTAAACTCAAATAAACGTTGTAGAAAATTTAATTACAAACAATTTTCTTTTTAAATATTTCTATACGATCAGTATTGACAGAGATATAATAATTCTTAGACAATACACGTTTTGCATAATAAAATCAATAATAAGTCGAAAACTATTCATTCTACTTATTTAGTACGTATAATAAAAGTTGTAGAGAATTAATTTTTAAATCTATTTTTATACACAATTTTGGAATAAAGGAATAAATAATGAAGAATTTTTATTTTTAAGCGTTTGTTTGCAAATAACTATGTTTTGACTGCTTGTAGATAGATAAGTGATAGATAAGATAGATGAGCGCAGGCAAAAGTTTGTACAAAAAATAGTTCGCTATTTACAGAAGTTTGAATGTATTCTCAAAAATTGACATTTTACCAAGAATCCCGATTTTCGCTAAAAAACAGCGATTCATTTTTTTAATAATTATTGTTATTCTATTTTCAGTTCTTTATACAGCGTCATCACTAAAGTCCACCAAATGACAAACCTATTTATTATGTGTTTTTTGATAAAAAGTTATTCTTCATAAAAGTTTGTGCATCCCCTAAAACTAAAAATGCACCAACAAAACGTGGCAAAAGACGCGTAATTTTTAATGTCAACAAAAAATCAAAAGAACTTTGCACCATAAATTTTGAAGTTTTTTCTAATGAATAAAAAAATTGATCATAGTTAGCACAATAATTGGGAAATTTGTAAATTACAAAATCTTTTAAATAAACTGTTTGTATACAAGATGTCGTTTAATTATCATTTAAAGCAAACCTTTTTTCTTATAGCCACCATTTTAAAAAAAATTTAAAAGATTAAAATTTTTTCTAAAAGCCCATGACTTCAAATCTTGTTGTTTTTTTAAATAAAGAACAACTTTTTTAAATAAAATTTTTTGATACTTACTGAAATAAAGACACTTTACTCTTGACTCAAAATCAAATTTTCGAATGCACCTTGTATATTACGTGTCTTTCGCCACATTGTGTTGGTGCATTTTAGCTTTAGAGGATGCACAAACTTTTATAAAGAATAACTTTTAATCGAAAAACCCATAATAAAGAAGTTTTCCATTTGGTGCGGACTTTGGGGATGACGTTGTATATCTACCGTGACCAGCACAAATTTGGACACAAATGAAAAAAAAAATTTTTAATTTCTCAGAAAATTTATTCTTGATAAAAGTGCTTGTTTGATTTCAAATTTAAAATGAACTTGCAAAAATTTGAATATCTTCTTTCTTATACAGGGTTGATTCAAAAACATAAATGCGACTCAAGAATAGAGTACTCTTATTCTTTAAGCTACCCAAAATATTACTTAAAAAGTTGTTTAAAATTAAAACAGTATGTCAAATATAAAATTTCAGCCAGGTTCTCTAAAAAAATTTCTTCCTTTTTAATTTTTTCTACGACCCTTGTATGACGCTAAAAAGCAGAAGTTTTATGTGTCCCATAGATGGAAAATTAGATTATTCTCAATTATTCCCCAAAATAACTTATTTTCTGTGTCCAAACTTGAAAAAATACATATTTCTTCAAAAATATACCAAACAAGCGTGAAGAAGTTATAAAGAAAGTCAGAAGATTTAAATTTTATTAATAAATTCTTGTTCGTAAATGAATAAAAATTGAATTAATTTTTATTTAACAACTAGAACTATTTCTCAAAAAGTACTTCCATTCTTCTTTTATTTCGCTTTGATATTTGACAAAGTTGGCTTTGGAAAAAAATTGATAATAGTCAAAAACATTTACTGGTAATTGAAAAATAATTATTTATTGTAATGGTTGCACGTCTAAGTGTCCAAGAGATTGTATAAGTTTATGGTGATAATTATCGTACTTGTCGCGAGGCTACAGGCACTCAAATAAAATTTACTCAACAGTTGTAAACATTATAAAAGAATTTAAAGAAAATGGATCGGTTGAAAATAAACATAAAATAATTTAATAAATACAGGCCCAAGTTTATTCATACCCTTGAAGAAAGAGACCTAGACGTACGCTTGGAATTTTCGTTTTGGTTCCAAAGCGAAATAGAGGATGATGAATATTTTTTGAGAAAAGATTCTGACGAGTCCACTTTTTCGTCTAATAATGTCGTAAGCTCACAAAAATGTAGATGGTGGGCAAATAAAAATCCAAACTTTAGAATCGAATGCCGGGATCAATATTTGTTTGGTGTGGAATTTTAACTGATGAAATTGTGGGAACAGTGTTTTTAGAAAAAATTAAAATTTGGTAAAATATTTAGAAATGTTTTAGACATCTTTATCAAATTATTTGGATAATCTTTCTCTGAGAATCAGAGTCAACATGTTTTTCTAACAAGATGGCGCATCCGAGCATCTATTTATTCAACGGTAGCGGTTAGGTCATGGTTGAATCGAGAATTTCCAAATCACTTGATAGGAAAATATTCCAACAATCCATGGCCTGCAAGATCGCCCGATATAATTCCTATGAACTTTTTCCTATGGAAATAGTTAAAGGAAAAAATTTATAATTAGAAATACTCAACATTTGGAATATACAATTAGAAATTGTATTAAAACAGTTTGTTACCATTTATTTGTAAACAAACCAAAAAATATATAGCAGTGTTAGAAGGCCTGCCGGCAGCTCCTCTTAGTCGAAAGTGGTCGTGGGCTTATTGAGAATCGTTCGAAATGCACGAAGAATTTATAAAGCGCCACCTAAGATTTCGTATAAAAGATATTTTAGAGCCACTAAGAACTCGTAAAGATAGAAACAAACCGTACGTCAAAATATGTATATTATTATAGCGATTAGACTTCATCAACACACATAGAAACACATAGACACAACAATAGATAATATCATTTATAATGAATAGCAAAATATAGTTATAAAATAATAATAATTCACGAGAGCGAGTTAAGACACGAATAAAAATTCGATGCACAAGCGCCCCAGATTAGGTTAGCGTATTATAAACTTTTGACAGTCGTAGCATCAATTATTCCATTTAAGCGATTTACCGAGTTCACGTGGCAAATATAGTTTGGAATGTACTTGAGAACAATTACGGGGAGTACCGGACCTTGACCGATTATTTAAATAGTTTAAAAACGCACAAAATTAATCAGGTACTAAGAAAGATCTTTCTAGTTCACAAAATTAACTATACAGCCCCAAAAAGGTACGTTGCTTAACTCACGGCCGCGGTACGTATACATAGAACGCGACAAAATTTATGAATGACATGCATTAAAGAATTAAATTAGTTTATATAAATAGGAAATCTTCTGTGTTTGACAGTTAATCGGCAGATGTGTCAGCTTTCGTATCTAAATCTAATATTTTATTATCCAATGAAGAAAAGGAAAAACCAAAATAGACTCCGCTGGGCTACTCACAAAGAACCAGATAACAGGCTTATCTTGGGTGATGTCCTTGACCTGAAGGAGGTACCAAAGTAGGTTGAAATTTCAACGTTGGTGATAATACCAAACCCACTTTGATATTTTATAAGTTTTGGATTATTATCCTTGCCAGCATAACTATAATTAGAGATCCCTTGATTAATTAGAAATGGAGTACCTCTAAAGTGACTAGTAGAAGAAACCAAAGAGGAAAACCAACAAAAAAAAAGGTGCCTGCAATTGATAGAACCCGTGATAGCAAATATTTTATTAAAACAAAAGAAAGTAAAAAAGATACAGGAACAGTAGTCAAAGACTTATTCCCTAATTTAAATGGGATGATTTTACTTTAATTGATACTATAAAGCACATGTTTAATTGTTTAATTGTTAGACCACATTTTCCATGTACACCTTTTCACGGTATAACTTTTGCAAGCAAATGAAGATAAATTATCGGAACTGGAAGTTTCAAATAACTAACATCTCCAGAAGATTTTTTAATACAAAAATTTATATCCAAACGCATGAGTGTAAACACGGCTGTCTATACTGTAGAGAGAAATTAGTCAATAAATCAATTATTTGCAAAATAATACCGTCACAAGTTACCCCACAAATGCTTCAAAATCTACACAAAGAAATGCATAAACGTACAAAACTTTGTATAGAGAACGGTGAGAGCCATATTGAAAGATATTCGTACAGGTACATTTATACCTATTTTCCCATATTTATAAAACTTTTCTTTTATGTTTGTGTTATTGTTCCATTATCAATTAATGCAGGTTATCCCATAACATTTAATAATTGTGAATTTGTATATTCACTCACTATAAATAATAAAAACACATTTTATTTATATATTTTTACAATTTCTAATTCATATGAGTTAGATATTTTCTATTTCATAGCCATAAACCTTCTCCGAATCACTTCTCTTCTCTCTTCTTCAGCCATTGTCTGCCCACTGCTCGACATAATTTTCTCTCATATATCTTCATGATTCCCTGTCTTGGACTACTTCTTGCCTTCAGTGTCTTGCTCTTTTCTTGATGTCATCGAGCAATTGTTTTTGAGGTCTTCCTACATTTCTTTTTGTTTGTCTAAGACGTTAATTCGTTATTTGTTTGTCCATCTGTTCTTCTCTCGTCGGGCAACTTGTCCCCGGTCCATTGCCACTTGAGTTCCGTAACGCGTTTTATCACATGTTACTTTTAAATTTTTACGGATTTCCATAGCCCGTTCCAAAGTTCTCTGCGCTACGTTTAAACTGTTTGCACTCTTTATTGTCAAAGCCATAGTTTCTAGGACGTAGGATCCTACTGGTAATATGCAAGTGTCATAAGCTTTGCGTTTTAAATTTATGGGTATATCAGTTTTTTTTAGTATGTAGCTACATTTTTCAAACGCTACCCGTTCTGCGCTTCAATTCCGTCTATTGATATTGCTTCCCTATTTTTATGGTGTGTCTAAGAAACATATACTCTTATTAGGGGTTGGGCGGGAAAAGTGACATGGTTTACGTTTGAATGGCTCTTACAAAGTAAAAATAAATCTAAAAAAATTAAATCTTTGCTCATTCCACTTACATATTATTGCCTTTTATAAGACTTAAAATATTTGTACTCTCAACTAAACGCATCTGCTTAGAATTACAATATTTTTTCTTGTTTGTAAAATTTCACTAGTGCGGGCAAAGTGAAATTTTGAGAAGAACAAAGTGGAATGCAGCAATAGCTGGAAAATTTAACATAATTAATGAATATAGTAACACTAAAGATATTACTTTATTAACAATGAAGACATAGTTTATATTTTAACTAAAAAATAACAGAATATTTTTTCTTAAAAAATAAAAATGCACTTTTTTCTACAATAGGTAAGTTTTAGTTTACATATTAACAAACTGATTGAGCTCCGGAATATGGAAAAAACCTTGTTTTGCTTCATTTATAAAAAAATTTATGGAAAACGTTGTCTTTCATACTGGATTACAACCCAAATTTCTTCATCTATCATTTCTGATAAGATAGTCCGTTTAGTAACTATTTTGTTCTCAGTTTCTTCATCTAAAAAAGTCTCCTCAGAATCACTGTCGACTAATTTAAGGCTTCTTCTCTTTTTCGCCCTTTTTTATTTGAGTTCGTCTATAAAGAGTGTGCTGGTAGCTACAATGATTACACATTTACGACCCTTAGACTTTTTCGACCCCTTTGCAAGTTCTGCTGTTTACATGTGGTATAGGTAAAATGTCATGAGGTAAAACAATTTCAATTTTTGGAAGTGTTCTAGTAAGGTGGATTGAAGGACTAGATTTAGTTGCTTGGTTCTCATTAGAAAGCATTGTTTCAGCAGCTGATGTTGTAGGATGGTTCTCATTACAAAACAAACAATTGGTTGTTTTTGTAACTGAGGTTGTAGGTTGGTTTTTATTACTAAGTGAACGATTAGTTATTTCAGCAGCTGAAAAAGCATCATCAGGAAAAACCCGTTGGAAAGGGTATATGTCGGTTTTTTGAAAACCTGAAATTGCATTTTGTAAGGTGGCTGCTTTTAGATATAGCTTCACCAAAAAGGAGTCCAATTTCTTAAATAGTGATCATTTTACCAGGATGCTCTCTCAGCCATATCTTTACAGCCTGCTCATAGTAAGCTGAGAGAAGAGACATGAACGCCACATCAAATGGCTGCAAGCGGTAAGTGCAGTGTGGAGGTAGTACTAAAATAGCAACATTATTTTTATTTTTCCAAAATCATCACATCCAGATTATTAATGGGTGTAGCAAGTCTGTCAAGAATTAACAAAGGAGCGCTCTTAAGCTGTAGGTTTGAAACATTTTATAAAATGTTTAAACCATTTCACGAATATTTCTGGCTGCATCCACCCGGACGGATGTGTGAAAACTTTCATGTTTAGAGGAAGGCCTTTTTGAAACAATGGATTAGCTCGAACTCTCGGGAAAATAAGTGAAGGAGGAATGTAGTTGCCGATAGCGCTGAAGCAAATTTTAGCCGTCACTAGTGTTCCTCTTTCAGATGACGACAAAACACCCACCTGCTTCTTCCCCTTTCGAGATATTATTTTGAGGTCTGTTCGGCACTGTGCTAATACCAGTTTCATCGCAATTGTACACTCTATCAGGAGTGTAGTGATGTAATTTGTATAATTCTTCAAGGAGATCAAAAAACTTATTAACGTTAACTTTGTTGAACGCAGAAGCCCGTGCCAAAGATGTTTTCCCAGGAAGCCGTAGAAAGAGTTCCTGCCTTTTTGTCTCGTTGATTAAAGTGGTTAGCTACTTTATTGTGACTGGGAAATTAAAAAGAAATATACTTAAAATCTGATATCGTCAAACCAAAAAGTCGAGATTCCATGGTAAGGATATATTCAACCAAGATGTTTTCTTGTTCGGAAGTAAATACTGTCCGAAATCGTCCCAAACCTTTTTTGATGCTTGATTTTCAGATTTTTTTAATCTTTGAAATAATGTTGCTACTGGAACGTGATAATTTTTGCAGCTGCATTAATACTGTTAGTACCTTCCAAAACTGCATTTATCGCAACCTGCACACAGTCTTTTTCCCATGCTTGTTTTTTTTTATTGTATTTATAAACCATTCTTACCTGCAAAGCATTACAATTTTATCGAAGAAAACACAAAAACACGAACGACAAATATACCTGCAATAAGATTGCTGCCATATTAGTTTCCGGCGGTGCCAACTGTAGTAATCTACAAATAAATGGTACTAGATGGAAGCCACGGTAACAACCTTTGCCCGCCCCTCCCCTACATTATTTACACTAACCTGTTTTCCACTATTGCTTATTATCTTTGTTTTGCTGAGGTGCATTGTTAGTCTAATTTTGTTGGATGCTTCATTTAGTTGGTTTTTAGATCTTGTTCACTACCGTTTAAAACCATGTCGTCAACAAAGCGTAGGTGATTGAGATAAGTGCTAACAATATGTATCCCCTTCTGTTCCCAAGTTAGTTCCTTAAATACATCTTTCACCGCTAAGGTAAAGAGCTTTGGCGATATAATAAAGCCCTGACGAACGCCTCTTTTAAGTTGGATTTTTTTCTGTTTTTAGATTCTCGTTAATTGTTACCTGGAAAGTATTGAATATCTTGCTGTATCTACAGTTTTTAAAAATGACCATGTTTTCATAGAATCAAAGGCCTTATGGAAATCGATGAACGCAATATTAAGAGGGATTTTTAACTTTAATAAAAGAATGTTGTACTTTGAACATAATCTACACTTAATGGAACACTTATTGACCATGTACATATGCTGACATCTAGCAACGAGCAGTAAAAGTATGTTATGAATTATACTCTCTTCAGTTACTCAAACCATATGGCAGTTATTCACTGAGCATCCTAGGTAAAACTTCGACTAATTTTCATTTTGGTGTTAGTTTGTGTCAACATGAGACTATTAGGTTAAGTTGTACTGCATCATAAAAATAAATTAAACCATAACCTATAAAAACAGTTCATATGTTTCCATTATATTGCACCCTCTTGTACTGTGGAACATTGTCACATCGTGTACATTGACAAGTTGTTGCTGAAGAAATAACTTAATAATATGCTGGTTGTTTTTATATTTTTGTAGATATAACGATGCCGAGAAGTAAAAATCTATGCCATCAACAGTACTGCCAAAAAACAATTTCTATTTGAGAAGCATGCAAAACATATAGAGTTTTTTTGACGAAGGTGTGGAAGCATTTGAAAATCTTCAAACAATCTGAAAGTGAGCAATTTTTGTTTTTGGTAAGGTATGACGTAATTTCTGATAGAGAAGAATCATTTTTCCTGAACTATATAACAACAATCGCACAAATGCTATGGCTTGCTTAAGATGGTGTTTGTCAGTTAGCATACTTTGCAGTTGCTAACAAGAAAGAATACCCGCAACATAAACTAAAGAAAAGATTGCTGGAGAGGAATGGATGAGAGAGTTTATGCAAAGATACGCCAAGACCATTGCCATTAAAAAACCAGAAGCAACCAGTTTATCCAGGTCCACTAGTTTCAACAAATCCATTATACGGAATTTTTACAAGAACATAGAAAACGTGCATAAACGATTTAGACTAATACCGACGGAGAGAATTTAGAACACAGACGAAATCAGATTAACGACAGTTCAGAAACCAACAAAAATTGTTGCTCCAAAAGGGGTAAAGCAATTAGGCAGTGTTTGATGTAGCGTTATGTTTCTTCTCTCAGCTTACTATCAGCAGGCTGTAAAGATATGGCTGAGAGAGCATCTTGGTAAACTATTCAAGAAATTGGACCCCTTATTGGTGAAGCCATATCTATAAGCAGCCACCTTACAAAATGCAATTTCAGGCTTTCAAAAAACCGACATATACCTTTTCCAACGGGTTTTTCCTGATGAGAAAATTGTTGCTCCAAAAGGGGTAAAGCAATTAGGCAGTGTTACGTCGGCTAAACGTAGCCAGTTGGTTACATTAATTACTGCAGAAAATGCAATTGATATTCCACCTATGCTGGTGTTTCCGCAAGTTAATTTCAAAGAATTTATGCTGAAAGGAGCACCATTGGTGGTGCAAATCCTTCAAGATGGGAGATTTGTTAAATGTTTGCATTATTTCAACAGTCAACTGAAAGCTTCTAAAGAAGAACGTGTCATACTTTTTATGGATAATCATGAAACTTACCTGTATTTTGAAGCAGTTGAATATGCATCCCAAGTAGGAATAGTAATTGTAACTTTTCCTCCTCACACCTTCAACAAGATACAACCAGTTGACCTCAGCGTGTATGGACCGTTGAAAACCTACTACAATCAGGGTATAGACGCATGGCTCACAAATAATCCCAGCAAAACCTTTGACATTTATTGCATCACAGAAGTACTAGGGACTGCATTTCTTGAAGCTCGTTTTCAAAAACCAGAGGTTTAGGTTCGAACCAATAAAAGCCCCTCTAATCTATCCCAGGTGCCCTAAAAGTCATAGAGCTTAATATTCAAGTATTACTGAAATGAACAAAATGTATGGGATTCTAAAGGTAAAACGGATGACCACACCAACAACTTTTTGAAAAATTGCTGATGACACTTATTTTCTTCTCTTGAAACGTTGTTTCTTAGGACTTGCTTTTTGTCCTTAATCCAACATTGAACATCGTGCACAAACAAAGTCTGACCCGAGCACTTGACAATTAATTCCCCAGTCCCACAAAACGTATGAAAAAGTATAAAAACTTACTGATCTAAACGAAGTGGCCTTTTATTTTTAAATTTTGAACAACATCACCTTTCAAATGTATGGAGCCAACACGTCGAGTCAGTAAGTGCAAATCAATTACGACCAAGCACCATGCTTTGTCCGATTTTCAACAACATCTCGGCGTTCACCAAAGAGTCATGGAACTTACAGTAATAAGATAGTGCAATAATTTGACATGAAAGAATGATGCAATTCCATAATGTCGCTTCAACTATTGAGAGAAAGGCCATTGTCGCTTGTCTCAACTGTCGGCAAATTTGTCAACTTTAACCCGAAGATCTACATATTGCCGTAACCCCCGTCTAGAAATAAATGCTGGCATCAAACCTGGGCCGACAGAGTACCGAATTTATAACCGCCCAAGCTCTACTACTATTTTTTAATGCCATCATCATTTTTAAGAAACAACCATCACAACTCATGTTTTTTTTTTGACAACTTTACTGTTAATACATATAAACAAATGTCACAAAAGCCACTCATCCAGAGTGGATCAAGTAGTAGTCACTGCCCCACTTACTGACGCCTTTAAAGATCTATTATTGGTTTAAAAGCAAAACGACGGAGCAACCCGTTTTTGATCTATTTATAAATAACTACCGAAGAAGTCCACCTACAAAATTGTTATTTATTGACCGCTAGTAAATATTGCGAATTTTCAAAACAAAAACATTTTTTACTCAGGTGTCATGTTTTTTGACACCGATAGTAAGTACGATTTTTTTACTATTTGTCAAAACCTGTTTTTGTGCAGGTGTCAAACCACCGACATCGAATTTCTTTAATAGCCAATAGTTGCTCTAGAAACTTCTTGGTCCGCACGGAGAAGACCTTTTCATTTAGATGTTGACCGAACTCAATTAGTAGGAATCGCTTCCAAATGCATGAAGCGAGAGCACGACAGTTTGCAACAAAAAATTAAGAAAAATATCGTGGACTAAATTTTTAGCAAATGGTAAGTTAAAAAGGTGTTGGTTCATCTCATGCCAAAATCCGGCAGAAACCCTCTAGTGAAACATTTGCGAGAACTTGTCACCATAGAGATCAGAATGCTCTGCAGGTTGTCATCTTCATATCGAAGTAATAAACACGAACATCAGAAAATGCCTAAAGTTAAATATGATCTAGAGACTTCCTTGGTTATCTAATTTCTATATTTTATTAAACTTTTTAATTATTTAATTTTTCTTTTTTTCCTTAAGTTTACATTTTCTTACAATTGAAGTGCAAGAAATAATTTTTAAAATTTTTACTTGAGTGGTGTGTAAAAACTAAAGTCATACCATACCGCCAATATTTCAGTTCTTGGTTAACGTTAATTTTTGGTTAATTTTCAAGAAGACAATTGTGACAACAATTATTACAATTACAGTAAACTTAAAATTTAAGTTTTTTTTTTGTTTTTGACTTACTTTATACTTAGACAAAGCTTGTAAATGTCCACTACTAAAGCAAAAAAGGAGTGGCAGGTGAAAATGTATTTGGTTCCAGATATTTGCTTTGAAAAATAAAACCCAGGAACTCAAAGAGGTGAGATTTTGACCGTCCTGTTCAATTCTCCATATTTGAGTTTTATGTTACATAAACTTATTATAATCGCTCAACCACCCTAATCAACAATCAAACTTTTATTCAACTCAATTCAATTTATTGTCTTATTTTTACGTCAACTAATGACTCAGTTTTTTTACAAATTTACAATCTTTAAAATAACAAAATAAACAAAAACTCTCTAACTTATTTCTCCATTCGATTTTTATTATCTCCCTTTGTTATTCTTCTATCCATTTTGTTTTTTTCCACCACTTTGTTCATTCAATGAATGTTTTTCCACCAACACTTTTCTTACTCTTTCCTTCGCTCTTATTTCAATGCACTCTAGTTTCAAATGCTTCTTACAGATTTTACACTTCTTATCTTTGTCCTTTTACCAGTACTTGTTTTTATTTTCTTCATTATCTACTCTAAATCTTGCAATTAATCTCTTATCCTCCAATCCTATTCTTCTGGTTATGTCCTTTTTTGTGCTTCTATCTCCTTCTACCACTCGTACAATATCTTATTTTATTTCTTGCTTTCCATTTTTTTCTTCATACCTTATTGCCCGTTTTCCTGTCTAAATCCTTATTTTTTCCAGTTTTGGTTCCTCTTCTACTATATAACCTGGCGTTTTCTTCTCTAATCCTAGTGTCCACTTCCAATACTTTTATAAATTTTACCTAGTTAATCCCATTTTTCCATCTTGACACCTTCGCTCTAAATATCTACTTTTGTTTCTCTAAGCCTTTTCCAAATACTTTTTCTGCTGTACTCCAAACCTCCCTTATTATTTTACTTCCTTTCTGCTCTAACTTTTAATCGGTTCTTAATCATATTGTATTTATACTTATTCACTATCTCAATTACCTTCTCGTCCCACGACCATTCCATTTCTTTTAGTCTACCTTTTTTCTTCTTAAACTTCATGATCTTTGTCTTTTCTACATTTACCTCTAATTTCATTTTTCTAAATATCTATCCATTGCTTTTATCATTTCTTTTATCTTCTCCTCTGTTTCTGACAAAGCCACCATATCATCTGTGTCAGCTAAACCCACACTATTCTTCTTTCTACCACAATTCCTTCTACCTGGTGCTCTTTAATTTTTTTTTTTTTTTTGAAAACATATAGTTTTCGTATCATGGTGAAAGTTATCGTTGGTGTAAGGAACAAGGAAGATGTATACAAAGCAGCTGCAAAGTCTTATTTGAGGACAATATTAATGATCGGATCAAAGTGTAAGGTCACAATTTACCGCACGACCGGAGGAAATAAGCCACTAGTACTCATTTTCGCTACAAATTTAGATGTAATTCTTTTAAAACTAAGCAGCTATCGTCAAGAGATTCAGGAAATCCATTTAATTATGGCAGTCTTCAAAAGCTTGATTGTCTGAAACCGTCAATCCAAAATACGAAGGGAGATTTATATGTTATTTACCTGGCTACGATTAAAAAACAAATGACGGTTTGCTATCATGTTGCTGTGCCATTTTTATAATTACTGACTAAATTTGGTCCACTTCGAAGAGATTTGCTGCTGTGGTATTGCTTTAACCGACAGAGATGAGTGAAATTCTGTTAGAATCAATCATCAAATTCTTGATGAAGGAAGGAAATGGACCATAGGATATTTGCCAACAGTTTTAATGGGGTAGTAAATTAATTCAAGATAAACATCAAGAAGGTTGAGATTCTGGTCTTAGCAAACCAAAGAATATGGGATTTATTGATTGCTACTGAAGTAGGGATATCGAAAGCTACAGTATTAAAAATTTTGCATAAAGATTTAGGAATACGTAAGGTCTTAACAGATTGTATTGCTTACTGTTGAACAAAAATTGTGTCGAGAACAAATTTGCAAAGAGGGCTTCAACAATTTTTGTCGAAAATTATAACTGGTGATTAAACGTGGGTATATTATTAGGATGCACCGACCAAACAACCTAATCAATCTTACTAATTGAATATATGAAAAAAGGTTCTACAATAACAGAAGAGGTTTATAAAGAGACTATCAGGAAGTTAAAGACTGCAATACAACACAAAAAAACCCACAACTGGGATTATGACAATTGCTGAATTCACAAAGCTCACCAAGTCCGTGAAGTAATCGACGAATGCGGCTTTGTAGAGATGGAACATCCTCCATACAATCCAGACTTGGGACCGAGTGACTATTACCTAATCCCTAAATTAAAAAAACATTTGAGGAGATAATGTTTTTCTGGTGATGAAGACCTAAAAGAAGCGGTAGGCTAGTTTTTTGAGGACTTAACAAAAGAATTTTTTTTTTGATGACATAAACGTTAGAATAAATGTCTGACCGTTAATGAATCATATGTTGAAGAATAATTTCCTCCCTAGCTAAATATCTGTCCCTTGTACATCAAAATTTTACAAAGTAATCTACCTTTCTAAATTTAGTAAAGCCAGATTATGATCCTTCGTAACAGGACCTCCTCAGAAAAAAGAACGATAAGCTTAACACTCAGACTAGGACACAATCGACTAATGGGAATCAAGTTTCATCGAATTTCCAGGATCACAAATAAACTATTCATCTGGAATAACATTGATTACTCTCTTTCATAAAAGAACGAAGTATAGTTACCAGAACACTATGATTCATTATATCGAAATGGTTCCAAATATTTTTATACTATGGTGATTATGAATGTATTTTGGTATGGGAAGATACTTATTTTAGTAAATAAATTAATAAAATTTAAAAAAAAAGAATTTGTTTTTACCTTAACCCTTTGAACCGTTCTCAAAATTTCTTATGTGTGGTTTATTGTAAATCTGTTTGAATGTTAATATGGACGTTAAATGAATTAAAATAATAATCACGTTCAAAAATAGTAATAATTATCGAATAAACAACTAATTTTTTTTTTGGTTTTTCATTACCACTTATCGTGTTAATGTTTTCATCCTGTCATACCACGAACCTTGAAACATATAGACTTTGTACGCAGGTCTATACCACTTATTTACGCTAACATCTTGTTTATTATCACATCAACTCGGTTTGTAATCTATTTGAACAGTGATTGTAAATTTGTGAAAGGCTTCTCAAAGTACTTCTATAAATTTAGAACATACTGAAAGTGAGACTGTTTCAATAACTTTCTAGGACGGATAATGCAATTATTTTTTTACCGTAGTTAATAATAACTTTCAATCTCTATACAAGTGTAAACAATTAGTCCATTAGTATTGTAAAAGCTTGAGAAGTGTTTACTATGTCTTCGGATCTGAAGATTACGAACGAACTCGACGCGAAAGCTGTTGAAAATTTTCGAGAATATTTGCAAATTCCGTCTGTACATCCGAACGTGAACTATGGTAAGTAACAAACATTACGAATTAAAAGTATATTGACTAAACAATTTCAATTAGTGCTTGTTAAGCTCAATTCCTCGTAACCAATTGGCGGCAGTATAGCTAGGTATGAATATGTTCGAAATTAATATTATAATGTAATTTAATTTTAAAATCTAATCACATTTTTTTTAAACCTCCGATCCCAATTCTTAGCAACAGAATAGTTAGAAAGTTTAACAAAAAAGTTACAACTTTTATTTGAACAATTATTTTAGGATAATTTTAAAACTGTTGCGAAATTTGTCAAGCAAATTTTTTGTTTTTACAAAAATGATTCGGTTTAAATAAATTTGGTAAAATGTACAATAAAGCTTACTGTACAAAATATTAACTTAAAAGGAAAAATCAAAACTCTTTTAAAAATAATTAATATAAAAAATTGTAGTAATTTTTGACATTGTTTTTCAACAGCAACAGTATTAAAGTAGAATTTTAAATTAAAACTATCGTCGGTAGATTATTTTAAATATCATAACAATATACAGGGTATTTTACAGCAAGTGACGTTAGGGTAAAACTATAAATAATTAAAAACTAAAAATTATTGTTTTTATATAATTAAACAAAGGATTCGTTTTCTATATTTCAATACAATTCATTAAACCTATCCAACTGTTCCCCCTTATTTTCCTCTCCCTATTGTTTCATTATTTTCCTTTCTTCCTGTTCCATCCGCTTCCTTCTTTCCACTACTTTCTTTATCCATCATATCCCTTTCCTTTTTTCCCCAATAACCTCTTCCAATCCATTTGCTCTGGTCTCAGCTTTTCACGTTTTTCCATCATATGTTTGATATTCTCTTACTCTCCCCACACAATCTACATACCCTCTCTGCATCCCTCTTCCAATATTTGTTTTTCTGTTCTAAACCTTGCTATTAACTTTTTTTTCTAACCATTTTTCCGATGTCAAGTACTTTGGTATTTCTTCCGCGATTATTTCCTTGTAATTTTCATTATTTTTCCTTCTTCTATTTTTGTTCTATTTTTCTGTTTTTGTATATTCTTATCCCGTATTATTATCTCCTCTACTAAACTTCTTCCTTCCTCCCTTATTCTGATTATTTCTTCTCTCCCGTAACCACCTAGTTGATAATATTTCTTTCTTGCCTCCTACCCATGTATAATTTTCTGCATTTCTACCTCTTTTCGACATTCACATAGTATCTCTTTCTTCCTGTTTTCTATCCTTTCCTTATATTTTATTGCTCTCTTTCCTGTTTGTATCCTTAACTTTTTTAGTTTTATCTCTTCTTCCACAATATATTCCGGTATCTCCTTTTCTAGTCCTAATGTCCACTTCCAATATTTTTTCTGAATCTTCTCAGCTACTCTATACATCATAACGCTTTTATTAATTTCTCAAAAACTTATTATTTTTTTATATCTTTTCCGAAAGTTCTTTCTCCTAGCCCCCATTCTTCTGCTACTATTCTATTTTCCATCTGTCTGAGTTTTCTTATTTGGTCTCTATCATTGTTGTCATATCTAATCACATACCCTAAATATCTGTATTTGACATTCAATCTATTCCTCTCCCCACTAACATTTAACTTCCCTTCGTATTTCTTTTCTCTTTTAAATTCTATTATTTTTGTTTTCGGTACATTCACTTAAAGTTTTCTTTTTTCTAAAACCCTTTTTATTACTTTGATCATCTTTTTTATCTCTTTTTGTTTTTCGCTAAGACGACAATATTGTCGGCATATGCCAACACCTATACCTTTTTCCTCCCTTTTACGATTCCTCCCATCTAACGTTTTTCCAATTCCTCTTCTAAATTGCTTAAATAGATTGCGAACAGACACGGACTTAACGGGCATCCCTGCTTTAGTCCCTTCTCCGTCCAAAACCTCCTCGTCAATCTCCTTTATTGCGTCTTTTATGTCGTTTTTCCCCATTTTCACAATTTTTTCCATAGTGTTTCTTTGTCCACGTTATCTAATGCTGTTTTTATGTCCATAAACAAATCCTATACTCTCCCCGTTTTTATTCCTATCTCCCTGTTAATTATGTGCTTCAAAAAAAATTATTATTTATCGTCCCTCTTCCTTTTCTGAAATTATTTTCCTCCTTCTTTTTCTATTTTTGCATTGAAGTCTCTACCCAATATTATCTTTTCTTTTTTTCTTTCTTTTATTTGGTCCTCTATAATCTTTTTAGTCTTAACCATTTCGTTCCCATAGATCGTCTTGATGACAAATTTCTCTCCGTTTTCTGTCTTTATTGTTGTTTTCATCATTCCTTTTATTCCATCTTTTCTTTCTTCTTTTTCGTTTTCCATTCCTTTCTTACCTCCACTATTATTCCCCCTTTTGCTCTTCTTCTTCCCCCCCTTTCTGCATACTGTATTTCCCATATAAACTCCTCCGGCATTTTTCCTTTCAATTTATCCATTCCTTCTCCTCCATCTAAGTTTCTACCATTCCCATCATTTTAAACCTCTTTATATATTTTCAAAAATCTTTCCCTTTATGCTTTAACCCCGCAATGTTCCAAAATAGTATTTTTTACGTTTTTCTTTACACCTCCCATTTGTCACCTCCCTTATCTCATCTCCATTATTCTTTGCCCGTTTGTCGCCTTTGTCCTTTCTTTTCCCCTTTCTATTAGTTTTGAACTCTTCCTTACTAGTTTGTCTTCATCTTCATTCCATCTCATTTCCTTCCCATCTACGAAGACTTTCATATATCCTACTTTAGTTCTTTTTTATTCTTCTCTCTAGTTCTTTGCTTCATACCTTATTCTTTGCTGTATTTCTCTTTCTTTTTTTGACAGGGCGTTTTAGAAGTGCTCTATTTCATGAAAAATAATGGCACTGTTGTAACACTTCGTGATATACTGGAGGTTGACTTCCTTATTTAAAATAATAATAATATGATCAAAATAAATACTTTGTAAAAATTTGTAGTAAGGTACCAGTTGTGAACTTTTCAACATTGCTAAACGTTTGGCTTACAACCGGCATCTTACAGACAATAGATTTTTACAAATTATTTATTTTGATAAATTTGAGTACTTGTGAATTGTCCATCAAGTGGCGACACCGACTATCACTTAAAAAACATGTCATGTTTTTTTAAAGAAGATTCAAATTCTACTTAATATTTTAAGCCAACTTTTCATTTTTTATTTATTTATTCATGTGGTTATTATTTATTATTATTATTATTTACTAACTCCAAAATTATTTTTATGAGTCCCTTATTTAAAATAGAACATACTGTATGTTATGATTATTGTCTTTCTTTTTAATTATATTTCGTCTTGTAGTACCTTTTCCTGTAGTTAAAATGTACAGTTTTTTAGTTACTTTCAAAAATTATTAATTCAGTTAAATTACTAGAAATCAACAAAATAGAAACAGAGGATTTCCATAAAATTGTGGGATTTTTGGAAATCGGGATTAAGAATATTTAAAAAAACCTTCAACGCTTCGCCAGAAGTGCCTGAAAATATGCATGCAATAAAAATTAAAGTAGTCGAAGTTTGACCTCTTTTTTGAGAACCGTATACAATTTGAAACATTTGTAGTTTATTTATACATATATTTTACATTTCTTGAATATATGTGAAAATAATTAATTTCTGGAACTTATTATATGGGCAGTTGTTAATTTTCAAATTTGGATTCGTTTTTGGATCAAAATAATTCAAAAATCTTAATGTTAGAGTTAGAGTCGGAACCAAAGTACATAAAAATTCAAAATTTATCAATCATTAACGAAAAGTCCATTCTAAACAGTGTTTAAATATTAAAATCTTAAAATTTGTAGTTTCCAGTCCAAAAATAATCGAAGATTGCCTGAGTGGTTGTTAAAACGCTTAAGTTTTTGTTTTACATCCAAAATCTTCAGAACTAAAATAGATAAAAATTTGAAACTTCATCAGCCAATAGAGAAAAGTTTATTCTATACGATGTTTAAATATTAAATTTTTAAGTTTTGTAATTTCCAGTCAAAAAATGATCAAAGTTGAAGAAAGCATGTGGGGCTGTCAAACTTTTAAGCTCTTGCTTTAACTCCCGATATCTTTGGAACCAAAGCAGATAAAAATTCAAAACCTGATTAGTCAATAGAAAAAAGTTTGTTCCATACAACGTTTAAATATTAAGCTTCTAAGTCTTGTAGTTTCTAATCCAAAAATTATCAAAGGCGAAGATCGCATGTAAGACTGTAAAAATGTTTAAGCTCTTTCCAAAGTAGATAAAAAATTAAATCTTCATCAGTCAATAGATATAAATTCTTTATATACAGCGTTTACATATTAACCTCCTAAGTCTTGTAGTTTCCAGTCCAAAAATTATCAAACGACAAGATAGCATGTGTGGCTGTCAAAATACTTCAGCTCTAATATCTTCAAAACCAAAGTAGATAAAAATTGAAAACTTCATCAGTTAATAGAGAAACAATCAATCAACACAGTGTTTAAATATTAAGCTTCTAAGTCTCGTAGTTTTCAGACCAAAAATTATAAAAGTCGAAGATTGCATGTGTGACTATAAGAACTCTTAAGCTTTTGCTTTACATCCAATATTTGTGGAATCAAAGTAGATAAAAATTTAAATTTTTATCAGTAAATAGAAAAAGGTTTGTTCTATACAAAGTTTAAATATTAAGCTTTTAAGTTTTGTAGCTTCTAGTCCAAAAATTGTCAAATGCGAAGATAGCATGTGTGGCTATCAAAACATTTAAGTTCTTGCTTTACGACCGATATCTTTGGAACCAAAGTAGATAAAATTTCAAAAAATTGTTAGTAAATAGAAAAAAATTTATTGTACACAGTGTTTAAATATTAAGCACCTAAAATTTGTAGTTTTCAGTCCAAAAATAATCGAAGTTGAAGATTGCATGAGTTGCTGTTAAAACGCTTACGCTTTTGTTTTACATGCGAAATCTTTGGAACCAAAATAAATACAAATTCGAAACATCATCCGTCAGTAGAGACAAGTTTATTATATTTTATGTTTAAATATTAAACTTCTAATTTTGTACTTTCTAGTCCAAAAATGATCAAAGTCGAATATTAAAACCTCATCAGTCAATAGAAAAATGTTCGTTCTATACAGCGTTTAAATATTAAGTTTCTAAATCTTGTAGTTCCTAGTCCAAAAATTATCAAAGCCCAAGATTGCATATATGACTGTCAAAATGTTTAAGCTATTTGCCAAAGTAGATAAAAATTCAAATCTTAATCAGTCAATAGAGATAAATTCGTTATACACAGTGTTTACATATTAAGCTTCTAAGTCTTGTAGTTTTTAGTCCAAAAATTATCAAACGACAAGAACGCATGTGTGGTTGTCAAAATACTTCAGCCCTTGCTTTACATCCCATATCCTCGGAACTAAAGTAGATAAAAATTGGAAACTTCATCAATCAATAGAAAAACATTAAATCAATATAGTGTTTAAATATTAAACTCGTAAGTCAAAGATTGCATGTGTGGCTATAAAAACTTTTAAACTTTTGCTTTACATCCAATATTTGCAGAATCAAAATAGATAAACATTAAAATTTTTATTAGTAAATAGAGAAAGGTTTGTTCTATACAGAGTTTAAATAATAAGCTTTTAAGTCTTGTAGCTTCCAGTCCAAAAATTATCAAATGCGAAGATAGCATGTGTGGCTATCAAAACGTTTAAGCTCTTGCTTTACGCCCGATATCATCAGAACCCAAGTGATAAAAATTCAAAAATTTATTAGTAAATAGAAAAAAGTTTATTATAAAGAGTGTTTAAATATTAAACCCTTAAAATTTGTAGTTTTCAGTCCAAAAATAATCAAAGTCAAAGATTGCATGAGTTGCTCTTAAAACGCTTAGGCTTTTGTTTTACATGCGAAATCTTTGGAACCAAAATAAATACACATGCGAAACTACATCCGTCAGTAGAGAAAATTTCATTTTCTACAATGTTTAAATATTAAACTCCTAAGTTTTGTACTTTCTAGTCCAAAAATGATCAAAGTCAGATATTAAAACTTCATCAGTCAATAGAAAAAGGCTCATTCTATACAGTTTAAATATTAAGTTTCTAAGTCTTGTAGTTTCTAGTCCAAAAATTATCAAAGCCCAAGATCGCATGTGAGACTGTCAAAATGTTTAAATTCTTTGCCAAAGTAGATAGAAATTGAAAACTTTATCAATTAATAGAGAAACATTCTAACAATACAGTGTTTAAATATTAAACTCCTAAGTTGAAGATTGCATGTTTGGCTATAAAAACTTTTCAACTTTTGCTTTATATCCAATATTTGCAGAATCAAAGTAGATAAACATTAAAATTTTTATTAGTAAATAGAGAAAGGTTTGTTTTATACAGAGTTTAAATATTAAGCTTTTAAGGCTTGTAGCTTCCAGTCCAAAAATTATTAAATGCAAAGATAGCATGTGTGGCTATCAAAATATTTAAGCTCTTGCTTTACGCTCGATATCTTCGGAACCGAAGTAGATAAAAATTTAAAAATTTATTAGTAAATAGAAAAAAATCCATTGTAAATAGTGTTTAAATATTAAACGCCTAAAATTTGTAGTTTTTAGTCCAAAAATAGTTGAAGTCCAAAATTGCATGAGTTGCTGTTAAAACGCTTTGTTTTACTTCCGAAATCTTTGGAACCAAAATAGATAAAAATCCGAAACTTTATCCGTCAATAGAGAAAAATTCATTCTATAGAATTTTTAAATATTGTGTTCCTAAGTTTTGTTGTTTCCAGTACAAAGATGATCAAAGTCGAAGATTGCACGCGAGGCTGTCAAAACGTCTAAGCTCTTGCTTTAACACCCAATACCTTCGAAACCGAAACAGATTAAAATTTCAATAATTTATTAATCAATAGAGAAAGGTTTGTTTTATACAGAATTTAAATATTAAGCTTCTAAGTATTGTAGTTTCTAGTCCAAAAATTATCAAAAATCGCATGTGTGGCTGTCAAAATGTTTAAGTTCTTGCTTTACATCCGATATCTAAGGAACCAAAGTACATACAAATTTGAAACTTTATCAGTCAATAGAGAACAGATCATTCTATATAGTGTTCTAATATTAAATTCCTAAGTTTTGTATTTTCCAGTCCAAAAATTATCAAAGTCGAAGATCCGATTTTCAACTCTTTTAAAGATGTTTAGGTTTTACTGTTTTCTTAATTTCATTTATCATATCTGTTAAAATTTCGACTTTTCCAATGAAATTGAAAAGAATCGAATGAGGGGTTAAATTTCGCTCTTCTAAGCGTTTAATTTTTTGATGGATTGTACTTTTATGTTTATTAAAAAATACTTTTTTTCTTTAGCTTTATAATTTGCTTCTGATGATGAGAATATATTTGTCGAAACTGGGTCTGGGATAAGTTGGTGCAACAAACTTGACCCAAACCAAACTTAGTGCAGGTAACTACAATATGACTCAAGGTCAACTTGGCACTAAAACGTACAACCATTGCCAAAGTTATTAGTTCTCTAACAACATAATTTGTTGTTTGTATTTTGACAGAAAAAGTTGTTTTAATGAAATGAAATAAGTAAGGAAAGGTGACGTTTTAGCAATTAGTTGGGTTGTAAACATTGGCTGAAAAAAAAACATGGGGTTATTTAATATTTATTTATTATTATAAACTTTTGTTACAGTTACTTGTTGTTATTAATACTTGATTTTATTATCATTATATTTATGTTTACATAAAAAAAATTATATTAAGATTTATTTTGAGTTTTTATATTGCAAATTCAAAATACTTGCCGAGCCAAAATGGTTGCGCTAAACTGGCCGCGCCATTTTATCCAGTCGAAACTACTTAAGAAAAAATAAATTATTGGCCAATGACTTCAAATTGCATTTTGAATTTTACTCCCCTTATAGTTATTAATTAGTACTTGTACAATACCAGACTATTGTGTAATGGGTCCCAGACAAAAAATTGTATCCTTATTCACGGAATACATTATTAATTATGCAAAAAACTTACCGTTAATAATTAAAAATAAATAATTTTGTTGCATTGAAAATCTCAAGGCTAATTATAAACTATTTGAATATAGTTGTCAAAAAAAATTTAAAATTTTTCAGTTGATAACGTCATCAATTAATGAATTTTAATATTTTATTATCTATTGATGAAACCAACGCAGTTTTTAGATAGCCCTGACAAAGTCCACACAATGATGGGCGAAACGTCGGCAATTTCAACCAACTGAGTGGATTTTGTTTACTCCATCTCCGCCAAGAAAGACCGTATATGAGCATAATAAAATATGAAAAAATGAATATTATTATTGAATTTTTAATAAATAAAACTAATTGGAATAATATCATAAATTTAACATGAAAATTTATTTATTATTTTATTTTTTTGTTATTTTATATTTATACACCTTAAATTTTTAAACTATTTTTTTTGTTTGGTATATAAGATAATGTTAATAATAGTGTAAACCACTTTAATAAACAAAAAAATTTTTTATTGATATTAATATAATTAGGTACTATTTTCAAATTACATACATAATTTTTGCTATAAAATAAAAAAACAAAAAAATTCAAATAATTTTCAAACTGTTTTATATGTTGAACACACAATAAATTGGCGTAATTTTGATTTGTTAGTAAATCTGTGAATTAAATACTTATAATTGTATTAATTTTTTAATAATTGCTTTATTTAATTTTGTTTTAATTATTTAAAATAACATACAATTAAATAAGATTATTACTTTATTTGTTATTACTATAGCTTTTGTTTCATAATAAACAATATTTAAATTTTTATACAATTTTCGAAAAAACAAATTTTTGAAATGATTATTAAAAATTGCATTTTCAAATAAAATTATATTGCCAAAGTCTTTCTTTAAAAATGGTTGCAATAAAATTAACTAAATATTTAATTTAAAATTTATAATTTATTTACTACGTGTAGTTTTAAATTTTGAAATTTTAATACACAAAGCAACACTGATTTTTTTAAGTAATTGTACGATCAACACCCATTAATTTATAGATTTGTTTTTATAGTATTGTGTAATGTGTTTAAATAAGCCTAAAACTTACTTTCTGCTAAAGATTAAAATTAAATTAAAATAAAGATTACAAACAATAATACAGTGTTAAGAATTAATAATGCCCCCACGAAATAAATTTTTAATTTTATTTAAAAAATATAAAACTTCAAAATTACAAATATTATGCACATTCACAGAATTCAAATTTCCAAAACCTTCTTTTCAAATATTTAAATAATATTTAAGTTTGTACCTGTACTATTATTAAACTATTTATTGTTTAGAATTTTTCAAAACTCTCAACTTATTTTTCTAAATTTATTGTTAAATATGTACGCAATTTTAGATATTTTACTAGACTATTATTTGAGTTTTTTTGTTTTTAATAATTACTATAAATGTTTATATTTAAAATGCATAATTTTTAATTTTCTATTAAAAATTTATCACATTTTAACTGAAATTAAATTTTTGCGTTTAATTTTTTATGTCTAGTAACTTTAAACAAAAATATATTTTTACTGTCGGTTTTAATTTAATTTTCCAATTTTTTTTTGATAAATTAATTATATTAAAACTAGTGCAATTTTGCAAATTTCATATTTTATTTTGCATATAATTTAAATATAATACATATTAACCATTAAGCATTATCTGTTTATATCCAAAAAATTTACAAAAACTTATTTTTTACTTTTAATAAAAAATTGTAATATTAATAAAGTTGATAATAAAATACTGCACAATGTACTGAAATTTGCTTAACATTTTAGTAGATCTAATTTAATTATAAACAAATCGTATAAAGTTTTATAAATTTTACATAAAACTTAAGTTCTTGAAGTTTTAAAATTTTTCTAAATTAATTAAAAAAATTTTAAACAAAACTTAGAAATTGTTTATTACTTAGTTTGTTTTAATATTTACAAATTTCTACTTCTTTTTTATAGATTGCTATTAAAATGGCTTATCATGTTTCATAAAAATATATTTTGTTCGTAATTTAAATACTTTTAGTAACTTTTAATTTAAATTTAAACACGTTGCCATAAAATTTGTGGATTTTTGTTTTGTAAGAAAAATAATGATAACCGATATTTTAATTAAAATTTTATCGATTTATGTTTTGTTATTCGTTTAATTAAAAACATTTTTTTATATAGAAAAAACATATATAATAAATAAAAATTAAGATTCAAGCACTGTAGTAGTTAATAAAAAATTGATAATATTTTTTATTTTACTCTTAAAATGATAAACAATAATTTAAAATTTTTAAAAATATAATTTAATCATACACTTAACTTTAAAATTTATTAATCTTATATTAAAACGCATTTAAATTATAAAACTAATAATAATTTTAATAAAATGTTTTATTATCAGTTTTCTGATTTTTAAATCGCCATTTTGGTAACATTTAACATTATTAACCAGAATATGCAAATTTATTTCCAAAAATAGTGTAGGATGTTCGGGGTACAAGTAATTTTTTTTTAACAATAAATAAAAAAAATCAGAATATTTTTTTACTGTTTGTTTTAATTTAATTTTTTAATTTTTTTGTATTAATAAATTATATTAAAAATAGTGCAATTTTGCAAATTTTAGATTTGATTTTGCATATTATTTCAATATAATACATATTAACCATTAATATAATGTCTTTTGTACCCAAAAAAATGTTATTTTTTACTCTTATCTAAAAATTGTAATATAAATAAAATTGATAATAAAACTCAAGTTCTTAAAGTTTTGAAATTTTTTCTAAACTAATTAACAAAAAATTTTAAACAAAACCTAGAAATTGTTTATTACTTAGTTTGTTTTAATTTTTAAAAATTCTATTTCCTTTTATAGATTGCTATTAAAATGGCTTATCATGTTTCATAAAAATATATTTTGTTCGTATTTTAAATACTTTTAGTAACTTTTAATTTAAATTTAATCACGTTGCCATAAAATTGTAGATTTTGTTTTGTAAGAAAAATAATGATAACCGATATTTTTATTAAAATTTTATCGATATTTGTTTTGTTATTCGTTTAATTAAAAACATTTTTTATATAGAAAAAACATATATATTAAATAAAAATTAAGATTCAAGCACGGTAGTAGTTAATAAAAAAAATTAATAATATTTTTATTTCACCCTTAAAATGATAAACAATAACTTAAAATTTTTAAAAATATAATTTAATCATACACTTAACTTTAAAATTTGTTAATCTTATATTAAAACGCATTTAAATTATAAAACTAATAATAATTTTAATAAAATGTTTTATTATTTGTTTTCTGATTTTTAAATCGCGATTTTGGTAACATTTAGCATTATTAACCAGAATATGTAAATTTATTTCCAAAAATAGTGTAGGATGTTCCGGGTACAAGTAAATTTTTTTTAACAATAAATAAAAAAAATCGGAATATTTTTACTGTTGGTTTTAATTTAATTTTTAATTTTTTTTATTAATAAATTATATTAAAAATATTGCAAATTTCAGATTTGATTTTGCATATTATTTCAATATAATACATATTAACCATTAATATAATGTCTTTTGTACCCAAAAATATGTTATTTTTTACTCTTATCTAAAATTGTAATATAAATAAAATTGATAATAAAACTCAAATTTTTAAAGTTTTAAAATTTTTCTAAACTAATTAACAAAAATTTAAACAAAACTTAGAAATTGTTTATTACTTAGTTTGTTTTAATTTTTACAAATTTCTATTTCTTTTTTATAGATTGCTATTAAAATGGCTTATCATGTTTCATAAAAATATATTTTGTTCGTAATTTAAATACTTTTAGTAACTTTTAATTTAAATTTAAACACGTTGTCATAAATATTGTAGATTTTTGTTTTGTAAGAAAAATAATGATAACCAATATTTTTTATTAAAATTATATCGATATTTGTTTTGTTATTCGTTTAATTAAAAACATTTTTTATATAGAAAAAAACATATATAATAAATAAAAATTAAGATTCAAGCACTGTAGTAGTTAATAAAAAAATTGATAATATTTTTTTATTTTACCCTTAAAATGATAAACAATAATTTAAAATTTTTAAAAATATAATTTAATCATACACTTAACTTTAAAATTTATTAATCTTATATTAAAACGCATTTAAATTATAAAACTAATAATAATTTTAATAAAATGTTTTATTATTAGTATTCTGATTTTTAAATTGTCATTTTGGTAACATTTAACATTATTAACCAGAATATGTAAATTTATTTCCAAAAATAGTGTAGGATGTTCGGGGTACAAGTAAAATTTTTTAAAAATAAATTAAAAATCAAAATATTTTTTTAATGTTGGTTTTAATTTAATTTTTTAATTTTTTTTTATTAATAAATTCTATTAAAAATAGTGCAATTTTGCAAATTTCAGATTTGATTTTGCATATTATTTTAATATAATACATATTAACCATTAATATAATGTTTTTGAACCCAAAAAAATGTTATTTTTTTACTCTTATCTAAAAATTGTAATATTAATAAAATTGATAATAAAACTCAAGTTCTTAAAGTTTTAAAATTTTCTCTAAATTAATTAACAAAAATTTTAAACAAAACTTAGAAATTGTTTATTATTTAGTTTGTTTTAATTTTTAAAAATTCTATTTCTTTTTTATAGATTGATAATTAAATGGCTTATCATGTTTCATAAAAATATATTTTGTTCGTATTTTAAATACTTTTACTAACTTTTAATTTAAATTTAATCACGTTGCCATAAAAATTGTAGATTGTAGATGTTTTTTATTAAAATTTTATCTATCTTTGTTTTGTCATTCGTTTAATTAAAAACATTTTTTATACAAAAAAACACATATAATAAATAAAAATTGGGATTCAAACACTGTAGTAATAAAAAAATTGATAATATTTTCTATTTCACCCTTAAAATGCATTTAAATTTTTTCCAAAAATAGTGTAGGATGTTCGGGGCACAAGTAAAATTTTTTTAACAATAAATAAAAAAATTATAGATTTATCAAAAATAGATGGATAACAAATAAAAATTTTTGTTCATACAATGCGATTTTCAAAACCATTAAGAAAAAAAACTAAATGTTTTAAAAAATTAGTGAAAAAAATTTTTTTACATGCTTACAGATGCCTGCGTAGAATTTTTGAAAAAACAAGCCACAGATCTAGATCTACCGATAAAAATACACTACTTTTTCCCGGACAAACCCATAGTTATAATATCATGGTACGGAAATCAGCCAGAAATTCCTTCGATACTTCTGAGCAGTCACATGGACGTGGTGCCAGTCTACGAAGTAACAGCAAAACAAACACCCATCACTTAATCAGTTAACCTCGAGTTCTAGGACGAATGGAGTTACAAACCGTTTTCGGCGCACGTCACCGAACAGGGCGACATCTACGCAAGAGGTTCGCAAGACATGAAAAGCGTTGGAATTCAATACTTAGAAGCGGTCAAAAGATTGAAAATGAAGAACGTGAGTTTACGAAGAACCATTCACATGGTTTTTACACCGGACGAAGAAATAGGGGGCGCCCAAGGCATGGGAGAATTTGCAAAGACTCGAGAGTTTAATAACTTGAACGTGGGATTTTCTGTAGACGAAGGAATGGCGTCTCCCAACGACGAATTTATTCTTTATTACGGAGAACGATGCATTTGGTGTAAGTGTTACCCATTTCTAGAGAAGCTGCTTTTGATAGGTACTTTCGTGCAGACATCGTGATACACTGTCCCGGTACGCCAGGTCATGGCTCACTTTTGTTAGAAAACACGGCTGCGAAAAAGCTTCAGCATCTGTTAAGTAAGTTTTATGAGTTCCGTGAAAAGGAGCGTCAGAGGCTGAGGAACAATTCTGAGTTAAGCTTGGGTGATGTTACTAGCATTAACGTTAACATTATTGAGGGAGGCGTGCAAGCAAACGTTATTCCTCCTGAGTTTAAGATGGTTGTCGATTGCCGCTTACCGGCAACGGTTGATTTGGTTCAGTGGGAGAATACCATTAAGTCTTGGTGCAAAGAAGCTGGCAGTGACGTATGGTATGAGTACAAGCAGAAGCAACCGCAAGTGCCTTATTCAACAATAGACAACACCAATGCTTTTTGGTTAGCTTTTAAGAAAGCCACTGATGAACTGTAAGCTTTGTTCAGACTTTATAGAGTAACACGTACTAATGATTTTCAGAAATCTCAAACTGAAGCCCCAGGTGTTTCCTGGAGGTACTAATAGTAGATATGTGAGAGGTCTTGGGATACCAGCGTTTGGGTTTTCGCCTATTATTAACACTCCGGTGTTGTTGCACGACCACAATGAATATCTTAATGTTAATGTTTTTCTTAAAGGAATTGATATTTATTGTGAGATCATTGTTGAAATTGCTAACGTTGAAGATTTTACTGGATGATGTTCTCAAAATTAAATCTAATTGCATTGTATCGATTGCGTTTAATTTACCTACGTGCACGATCCGACGGACAAGAGCGTTAATAAAACAACAAGTTTTATTAGGGCGTTCGAAATTGAATTTTAAACAACTACTTGCGATTATAGACATGCTCAACTATTATAAAACGGAAAAAAATACGTAAATAAATATAAACAGCAGTTACATTGTGCGCTTTTCAGAAGCTATTGCAACATATAACTTACCCATATTTTCTGTAACAAAAATTAAATTTTTTTTAATAATAATTATTGAATGAACAACAAAATATTGCAACAATCAACAATCGAATCCGCCATTCACTTTTGACACAAGCATTGACTTGCAAAATCTAGCCCTCTGGTGGCAATATTCCACATCCTGTTATATACGTGTATATCTACGCCGATGGTGAGGAGAAGTGGGCGTTATTAAAAACCATGCGGAACGCCTTTGAGATGCTCGCGACGCTAGGCATCGGAAAAAATTGAGAAAAAGCACAATGCTTACATCAAAATTATGTTTTGTCCCTTACCGTTCTTTATATACATACTTTGTGTTTACTTTTAACACTTTTACGTTTTTTTAATATGTTTTGGGTTTTATTGTCTAATTACTATATTAACGCTTGTATCAGTACATGCGTTTATGCCACTACTTTGTATTATGTGTTTGATGCGGTGTCTATTCTTACTATTATTATTATTTTAGTTAACTTTAATAGAACATCTGTATGTGTAATATAAAATATTTTAGGGAGGTTAGAATCTACTAGTACATTTCACCCGCACACTAGAACCCGCAACTGATACAATTACAATTTTTTTGTAAAATTAATGTAAGTTAAGTTATTATTAGATAAAGTCATAAAAGAACCGCATCTAGGTTTAGACGTATGCATCAAAAAATTTTAAACAACTTTTTGTTAAAATAAAGGAAACCCAACTATTGTTTGAAAAAAATTGTATAAAAACGTTTAGGAAAAATTACAATAAAATAAAAAAACTCTATACGTATTATTAAAAAATCAATATTGCTTCAAAAAAAAAATAATAATAATAATAGATGCCAAAAAAATAAGTCTTCACTCTTCGTCAATTTTTTTGAAAAAATATCAATAAAGAATAAATATTATTTTAAAAAAGGTAAAATTATGAAATGCCCTTTTTCGATACCTATTATTAAAAAAAACATTTTTGAGACTCTGTGTTTACGCGGCCAATCTGAGAACTTAATTTTATTTTGCTGTAATTTTGACATAAAAAATTAGTTTGGCATTAAAAAATGTCAATCTAATAAATTATGATTATTTTATATCAACAAAACAAATTATTATAATTTTTGTCGCTAAACGTGGGCCTTTTAACAAAACCTAGTCTACGTTATCTCTTGAAAAAGACAAAAAATATTTAAATTGAATTTTAAGTTTCTGGGGATTGGTCCTGCTTGGTCGGAAACTAACTTTAGTTTTGAAAAATTCAAGGTGTCCTTGAAATTTTTGAAACACGTTTTTTTGCGCAACAGTTAAGTACTCTTTAAAAACGAGATACGCGCAAATGTTCAGAACGTGCAAAATTTCCTCGGCCTACTATGATTTTTTTAACTTTTTTATTTTTAATTGAATTTTTTGAGGAAATCTGAAAAAATGTTACATAAAAAACTATAGAACGTAAAGACTGTGTAGAAAATTTAAAGTCTATAAGAACACTTCGGTATCTTATTTAAAATATTTATCACAAAAACAAAAAATAAGAGTAGGCCCCGGACTTTGAAATTTCTCACGTTTACTCAGTTTTTAATTTTTAATAACACTTGCGCGTATCTCGTCCCCAAAGAGCACTTTACCGTTAGACAAAAAACGTTTTTTGAAAATTTCAAGGGCACCCTTAATTTATCGAAAATAAAATTATGTGACAAATTAGTTTCCGACAATCAAGGCTAATCCCCAAAACCTTAAAATTCAATTCGATTATTCTTTGTCTTTTTCAAGAAACGACCAAACAATCGGAGGACACACTGTATATAAAATGGACATAAAAATTAATTAGATAGCATAAAAAAGAGAAAATTATTAAACAAAAAAAATAAATATGGATAATATTAAAAAAAATAATAATAATAATAGAAGATAAATAAAAGTCAAGACATCAATGGAAATAGCCCCGCTCAACAAAAAAGAAAACACAGGTGGTGGAATGAACAGTGTGAAAAAGCCTTGGAACTTAGGATTAAAACCTGGAAAAATGGCATTCAACCAAAAATAATGAAGACTATATCAAATTCAAAGAACAAAGAGCACAAACAGCAAAAACAATAAGAACAAACAAGAGGAATTTTGACAAGAACCAACTAGAGCAAATAAATGAAGACTTTAAAAGAACAACACAAGAACATTTTATAAAGCCTTTAAACAAAACCTTCAAGGATATCGACCACCAAACTTATGTTTCAAAACGAAGAAGGAAAGATAGCCCTGAATAACCAAGAGAACTGCAAAATACTTGCAACATACTTCAAAAACTATTAAACTGTGAAGAACCGAAAACAAAATTCCCAAAACAAAATCCGAAATACAAATTTGAAAACTCCAAACCACCAGACCTAAGAGAAATTCAACAGATTATTAAAGAACTAAAAATGATAAAGCCCCAGGAGAAGACTCGGTAGTAGCAGAAATGTGGAAAAATGTAGATACCAAAACAGTCGAAAGCCTACATAAAATAATACAAAATATCTGGGAAACGGAGGAAATACCGGAGGATTGGAAAACAGCTATGATCCATCCAATACACAAAAAGGAGATAAAACAGATGCAAACAATTATAGAAGAATTTCACTCCTATCGGTAACATACAAAATCCTATCCAAAGCATTACAAAACAGATTGGAGGCTCAACTGGACCCACAACTAGGTGACTACCAGGAGGATTCAGGAAGGGAAGATCCTGTGCTGAGCAGATATTAAACCTGAAACTCATAATAAGTTACAGGAGACTGAGAGCCAAGGACATACAAGTAACATTTGTGGACTTCAAAAAGGCCTACGATTCTATAGATAGAGAGACACTATTCAATATTTTGGAGGAATTTGGAGCCGATGACAAATCAATTGCAATCACGAAAAAACTCTGACAAGCACGCAGTCAAAAGTAAAATTTATGGGAGAGATCTCAGAACCTTTTGAGGTCAGAACAGGAGTAAGACAGGAGATGGCCTTTCCCACTACTCTTCAACTGTGTGCTGGAGAAGGTAATGAGAGAGTGGAGGAAGAGAATGGAAGAGGAAGAAATTCCAAAAATAAAGATAGGAAGAAAGAAAGACAACCTTGAAATTGACTGTCTGGCTTTTGCAGATGATTTAGCAATACTAGCGGAAAACATGGAAGACGCAAGTAAACAGATAAATATACTGAAGGAGACAGCCGAAAAAGCCGGACTGCAAATATCATATGAAAAGACAGAATTCATGACCAATAAAAAAAATGCACCAAGGCAGATTAAAACAAAATATGGGAAAATTAGGGTGGTTAGCAAGTTCAAATACCTAGGAGAACTAATTCAACCAAACACCCTGGACAAAGAAGCGGTCCTGGCAAGAGCAAGAAAAATGGAAATGGCATTTCAGTTGACGAAAAATATATATAATAAGAAGTCCATATCTATAAATGCAAAACTGAGGCACTACAATACGGTTATTAAGCCAGAGGGCCTCTACGCCTCAGAATGCCTTGCACTAAACACGGCCAAACAGTTAGACGAGGTAGAAAAAAGGAGAGAAAAATTATACGGAAAATCCTGGGACCAAAATATGAAGATGGAAAATGGAAACTGAGAAGCAACAAAGAGATCTACACAAAAACAGAACGAATAACAGACTCGATGAGGAGAAGAAGAGTGACATTCTACGGACACATTAAGAGAATGGATGAAGAAAGACTGACAAAGAGAATATTCAACTATTTCGACAGAAATCCCAAGACACAGATGACATGGATCAAGGAGGTCAGAAGAGACATGGAAGAAATGAAAATTGATGGAGAGGAGGTGGAGAGAAGACAAGAATTCAGAGAGAAGATAAGAAAATTCAAAGGCTATCAAGAAAAGCCAAAAAGAAGACTGGAACTAAGTGGACGGAGGAAAGAAAAAGCAACATGGAGAAAGAATGAAAGAATACTGGAAGAGAAGAAAGAAGGGAGAGAAGAAATCATAAGTTATTTCACGTGGTCCATAGTTGGCCAAAATCGAAAGAAGAAGAAGAAGAAGATAAATACGATATGATTATGTTACGGAATTACGGAAATAGTGATATAAACTAAATAAATATATATTATAATTTAAAAAAAACAATAAAACCATTAAAATAATTATTATTACATTTGTCGCTCAACGTGGGGTAAGTTTTTTACACAGGAAAAATTTTTTTTATTTATTCGTATAGTAAATAAATGTCAAAACGTCAAGTACATATTTGTTTGAGTGATCATCAAGGCCCTCTCAAACAATAAGAAAAAAATAGTAGAGAAAAAGATCGAAAATGACTATAAAGCTACGAAAACGAAGAGGTTAGGTGTTTTGTGGTTAGTTCAAATTGTTTGTCTTTAACTAGAGAAAAGTGAACAAATACAAAATATGACTAAGGTTTTGTAGATATGGAAGAAATTTTAATTGTCTTATCATTGTTCTTTTCTTGGGGTCTGGACACTTCGCCCTCTGACACAACGCGTAATAAACGCAACGTCTAATTCTTTGCTGTAGCGGTCGCCATCTTAGACACAACGCAGTTTCAGAACACAACGGTTACTTTGTTATTGGGAAAAAACGCCCAACTCGACTACATCGCCTACTTTGTTATTTGGACACAACGCCTGGAAGTACCTCTCAGAGCATCTAATTTGGACACATCGTGTCTTGATGCAACGATCGACTTGGATATGTCGCTCCCTTAGAATATTAAACACAACGCCCAACTTTAACACATTGGCCACTTTGATTATTGGACACAACGCCCAACTTGAACACATCGCTTACTTTTGGACACAACGCTCAACTTAGACACATTGCCTACTTTCATTTTTAGACAAAGTAGGCGATGTGTAGAAAGTTGGACTTTGTGTCAAAATAACGAAGTGGACTATACATCTAAATTGGGCGTTGTGTTTAGCAACTGCAGTTAAGTCCAAGATGGTGACAGCAACTGAAAAAAATTAGGCGGCATGTCCATTAGGGATGTATGCCTGTTTTTCAGATTTTAACTACTTATTGTTTACAGATTTCCTTTTTGTTGGTATTAATAAAAAAATATTTTTTGAAACACCTTGTATTTTGCTGTTACTTATCTTAAGTAGTAAAGGCAATTTTCACATATAAAATTAGTTTGGCATTAAAAAAAATGTCATTGTAATAAATTACCATTCTTTTATTTAATTATTATAATTTTTGGCACTCAACGTGGGACTATTGAAAAAACGGAATCTATGGATGATATGTTGTTAGTAATACATATAAAATAAATTTAACATTTGAAAAGTTAAAGTAAAAACAACCGAACAATTAAAAAAATAAAACCTAATTTAATTAAGAAAAAGGCGAAAAAAAGTAAAAATATAAAAATATGTCATGGATAATAAAAAATGAAGTTGAATAATAATGAAAAAAAATTAAAAAAACACGTTAAAGAAAGTATTAGAAAAAACCTAATATAGAAGATGTACAAGGTTAAACTCCAATTTTAGGGCATTAAAATGAAAATCCGGAAAAAGGTTCGCACCCGCCGATTCCAGGGACACCAATTTGACGATGTTTATTAATATTGGTTTTTCTGCATAACCTCTTCCTTTATTTTGTTTTGCATTTGCATCAGATAGTACTCGATGAGATCTTCTAAATGATGCATCGCAACATCTCTTATCCCTCTTTTAAATGTAGAGGTTGTGTGTTGAAACTGCGCAGATGAAGAAAGCAAACAAGTTGGTGGCCTTCGAATCAGAAATCGACGGGTCCGAGCGTTTTACCGGATTTTAGTTTTAAAGCTCTAAAATTGAAGTGTAAAGTTTTGATTGGATCACCTTGTATAAGAGATAATTACGTTCAAACCAAAAAATGTTAACATTACATTTGTCGCCCAACGTGGGGCAAGTTTTGTACACAAGACCTTGTAGAAAAAATGTATCTATTTATTTATTCGTATAGTAAAAAATGCCAAAACGTCATAAATGTCAATATTTGTTTGAGTGTTTTTTAAGTTTTTTTAATATAAATAAAAATATGGATGGTGATAATATCTACCATATAGTACTTCATGATCAACAACCAAATCACTTAGCCTAGTGATCACAACCCCAATAAACACAACTCCCAATTCTTTGTAGCAACCGCCATTTAAACACAACCTCCAAGTTAGACACATGGTCCACCAGCGCCTAAAAGCCTGATTAAGAAAGTACCTGTTTCAGTATTGAGTTTAGACATTTTCCGCTTTAAACCTTTGACGCAACGCCCAACTTGAACACTTTGCCCAGCTTATTAAATAGCCCAATTCCGCTTTATGGTCAAATCTCCCAAGTTTATTATTGGACAACAAGTTCGTTAAGCCTTACGCGCAAACGTTGAACGATATGTGCGTGTTAGATACTCCACAGCGACCGCAATTAAACGCTTAAGCGTGAGTAGACGTTGTGTTCAAACAACAAAGTAGGCGATGTTCCATGTATCAAAATGTTGGGTGTTTTTGTCGACATAACAAAGTGAGTTATACGTTCAAATTGAGCGTTGTGTCCAGTAACTGGCGTTGAGCGTAGTATCCAAGATGGCGACCGCAACTGCATAAAAGGCGTTGTGTCCGTTGAGCATTGTGTCCACTAGGAGAAGTGTCCTGCATCCATTTTTTTAATTTTAATAACTTATTATTCTCTTCGATAATTTACTTTCTTTTTATTTTTGTATTACTTGCATCAACACTCTCAGTTTCAACCTTATTCTTACTTCATTTTATCGTTTTCTCTTCTTCGTCTATTTTAGCGATAATTTTTTATTTTTAAAAATGATTTTTAATTTTTTTATTTTGTAAATATTTGGCTAACATTTTTTTTCTGATATCCCTTTATGATATTTGTTTTCTTTTTGTCAGTAATTCTGCAATGCAATAACAAAACTTTTCTATTTTTTAATCTATTTTTCTTTTCTTTAATTAGTGGATTTATTAACTAAATAATGTATGATCTGGTCCCCGGTGGGTGCCAAAATGCAACGACGCATTGTATTCTGAAAACAATAACCGGCAATAAATAGAAAAATGAAAAGAATGTTGAAGAAGAAGTTTAATAATGACGGTAAAGAAAATGAAATAAGAGTTAAAAAAAATGCAAATCTATGAATAAAAGTGGCGACAAAATAGATTTTCTTTTAATTAGAAAATTGTAATTAATTTTTCAAATTATCAATATTTGTAAAAAAAAGAAGTAATGCGATGCTCACGTATTTTATGATTGTGTATTGAACGTAGGAATAAAACGATTCTAACGGTTTACTACTACATTTGGCGCTCAACGTAGGGTAAATTATGTTCTATAGAATTTTATTTTCTTTATTTTCAATTGTTTTTATTTCAACAAATTTTTATCGTAGTAGTTAGATATTTGCAATATTATCACAATATTCTTCAATTTTTCATTTTTATTAGTTCAGCATTTTCTTCCATTTTATTAAAATTAAATAATTTTTCTGTTATTTTAATTTAATTTAATTTTAACCCAACACGAGTTCTTGAATCCTATTACTAAGTAAAAATTAATATAATAGCGTTTTTAGAAAGTATTACATTTAGGCACTCAACGTGAAGCAGATTTCATGTTTAAAAATATAAGTGAACTAATACTTAGTGAAAATAAAATAAGAGATGGGAGAGTTGTGTTATTGCATAGCATCATTACGTATAAAAATTAAATTTTTCTCTTTAGAAGTCACGTTCACGTACCTACATTTTAAAATATAAAGTCTGGTTCACGTTGGGTGCTTAATTGTAATATTTAAAGCATTTTAATCTAAATACGCATGAATAGTGTATTTTGCTAAAGAACGCATTTTATTCATTCTATTCAATTAAAGAATTGAAAATTTTGTGTTTGACTTATAAGTAGTATATTAAAAATTTTTAAAAAGGCTTAGGTGTGTTGCAATAAACAAAATAAGTTTTAAAAATCGACTCAACATAAAAATGTCAGAGTTAATTTATAACATAACAAATTAAAAAATAATATAAGCAAGAACAAGGATATTTTTTATCATTACATTTAAATTTGGTGCCCAACAAGAAGCAAATATTTTATATAGGAACTTACTAAAAAAATCAACAACGTTGATAACATGTTATAATACTAGAGAAGAATAAGATAGAAAACGCACTAAATTACTTTAAAATGTTTATGAATAAAATTAAGGCAACTGATAGAAGTAGAAAAAAACAAAAAAATGTCGATTACATTAATGAAAAAATGTAAAACTTAAAATAAAAAAAACATTTAACAGATTACATACAGAAATTGTTGAAGAAAGTAAAATATAGAAAGATGACTTTTAAACTGGACACAAAGAATTAAAAAAACAAATAATAAACAATTAATAATAGTATAAACAATCTTTAAAAAATGCCTGAAGTAAAAAATACATTTCAAATGGCGCTCAACGTGGGACTTTAAGATTGAAATCTACAGAATGAACAAGTTAATTTGTTCTAAGGTTATGAAAGCGAAGAAGGAAATGTTTCTAAGTATGTCAATAAAATATAATAATAAAACAATGTAAAATAGTACTTAGTAAAAAGGACAGATGATAAAATGGACAAAATTGCGGAAGAAAGCACAAATAATATAAATAACATTAGAAAATATGTAAAAATCAAAACAAATTAAATAAAACATTAAAAAGATAAATCCCAAAAAAGAATAATAAAAAATGGATACAAAACTAATAGAAAAACAATGAGTTGGAAAGAAAACAAGGTAAACAAATGTTTGAAGGTGTCTTCAAACTAAAAGGTTGCGGGAAGATGGATTAAACAAAAACTCCAAAACATGTTAACTTTAATAAAAAGGAGGACGCAATTTGATCAAATTAAAATACGATAATAACCATCCCTCGAGCAGGAGTAGTCACCCCTCCAAAAATCTTAATAGGAAATACGAGCTCTGGTATTATTTTTTAGAAGTCATTACTTGAATCTTGATATGTTTCAGTTGTAGTTGTAGTGTAGCGTTGGAATAATATACAGAGTGTTCTAACAAAATTTTGTCCTTAGTCATCAAGTTGATCATTACAAGTAAACTATGTGACAGTTATGTAAATGGAAATACGATATGACTTTTAATCGGCGAAGAAGAGAATTTAGAGAAACTTTCATCCCTCATGGAGGAATAAGCACTAATTTAACAAATTTATTTGGTGAAAGGTTCTATATTTTCGAACTTCAGTATTGTCAAAGCAAAGCGGAGTTTTTTTTATTGTATCTCAAGTAACCTTCACTTACAATGTTTAGAAACAATAAATTAATAGTGCAGAAAAAGTAGTCCACATTTTTTATTCTCTTCGTCACAGGCTTCTTTGAATTAATCCGGTGTATTGAAAACGTCCATATTTAAATAAAATACTCTTGGATACAATGGTAGAGGCTAATTGCAAAGAAATCCCTTAAATAATATATCTGGGGTTATGTGTCTGCATTCGGCGTCTATTCTTTGCTGCAAATTTCTATAAAAACAGTTGGAGTGGCATATCAAAAAGTTTTTGACATCTCCCCAAAGCGATGGCCGTGCGCCATCTTGCTGGAAATGTAAATATTCTTTATGGAAGTTCTCATACAAATGCGTCAATGTGGTTTGTAGGAATTGGAGATAAAAATCACAATTCAAATTGTCTGCAAGATAGAAGAGTTTTACAATATGACCGAACGTATGTATTTGGAGTGGTACCTGTTAATCGTACCATTCATATAAGATGTACATTCAACTGAGTGGCAGATAGCGGGTAAATCTAAATTTAGAATAACTTTGAACAACTAGTCGAAGTTCCTGGTAATTCCTTATACTTCATTGAACTTCCTTGATATTCTGTAGTAAATCTCTGTACTTCCCTATATTTCACTCTACTTCCCACTACTTCCTCATACTTCCCTGTACCGGTACACTAAACTTACTCAATTAGGGGAGACCCGGGAGGCTTGAGACAGGGGAGGAATGAGACACTGCATTTATTTTCTAAAATCGGTCAAGTAGAGTCATCTGGTGGTTAGTAGTTCATAGTTTAGGTTGAATACCCCACCACGTTACCTGCGTAACGGCATCAGTCGTTTGTAAAACGTTGTTGTTGGTGCATGTGGTAAATTGCCGCTAAAACTAAAATTATATTCTTCAATATTGTGGTAGTTTGTAGCAAATTGAAGTGGAATTTCAAAGCGATTCTTCAGATAGAACGACCACAGGTATGTTCTCAATCTTTTATATAACTTTCAAGTAGATTAGAGGTTTAACAATGATTTTATGTTACATTATTCTGTAAAACGCTACATAGGGAGACATGAGACAGTTGTTTCGGGGAGCCATGAGACGTCTCAACCCTCTCTATTTCATATTTCCACTGATTAAACATTATTTTATAAACTTAAAAGTTGTTATTTCAAAGTGATTCAACACAATTTTATAATATTGTTTCAGAATCAATATGCCTCATTTCTGGGTCAAAAGACTAAACGAGTAATTCCTCCACCAGACGTTATGAGAACAGCGGTGGATGAAGTTCTTGGGGAGCAAAATTACGTGCAACTGCAAGAAAATATGATATAGACAAGCAGACGCTCAACAGATATGTAAAAAGAGGAACTCCAGCATACCTGATAGTAATATTTCTTATTCACCGGATTTTAAAACTGCATTAGTTTTCACCCATGAAGAAGAAGCTCTCCTATCAGATTACCTAGTCCAGCTTCGCAGATGCATCATGGTTTAACAGTCACATGTGCACGTCAACTGGCCTTCCAATTTGCTAAGGCCAATCATAAAAATATCCTATAAAATGGGATGAAAAATCCATTGCTGGCTATGATTGGTATCGCGGCTTCAGACATCGTCATCCAGAGTTATCGCTGAGGACTCCAGAGTCTACCAGTTTGTCACGATGTACAAGTTTCAACCGCACAAATGTTAACATGTTTTTCAACAATTTGGAAACGGTTCTCAAACGCGAAAGTTTGAACCTCATCAGATATGGAATATTGATGAGACTGGGCTTACAACCGTACACAAACCACCTAAAGTGCTGGCAGCTAAAGGCGTTAAACAGGTTGGAAACGTCACGTCTGCTGAACGCGGCACATTAGTAACTGCTTGTTGTGGCATTAGTGCTGGAGGAAGATTCATCCCTCCGTTTTTCGTCTTTCCACGAGTAAATTTCAAGGACTATATGTTGAGTGGTGCTTTTCCAGGAAGTGCTGGTGCTGCTCACCCCAGTGGATGGATGTCGTCAGAAAATTTTATTGCATTTTTGGATCACTTAATAAAGCATAGTGGTTGCTCCGTAGAAAACAAAATTCTTCTATTAATGGATAACCACGAGAGTCATATTTCCGTAGATTCTCTGACAAAAGCAAAGGAAAATGGGATTGTGATGTTAACATTTCCACCACACTGCAGCCATAAAATGCAGCCCTTGGATGTGTCGCTCTATTTTCCGTTTAAGAATTTTTATAATTCTCAGTGTGCATCATGGATGGTTTCAAGTCCAGGTCAAACTTTGTCCATCTATAATATTGCTTCATTAGCTAGTCGAGCGTTTGAATTAGCATTCACTCCCAAAAATATTATCTCTGGTTTTACATCAACCGGAATTTGTCCTTTGAATCGTGAAGTATTCAGCGACATTGATTTCATGTCTAGTATGGTGACTGATCGACCACTGGAAACTACCAGTTCCATTCAAGAGAATGAAGCACCACCAATCGACAAGCCAGAGAAAATTTCAATGCAAGAGAATATTCCAGAGAGTAGAGCCTCAACGTCAAAAGCTCAAGAGCAAGAAAAAATGTCATCACTAAGAATAGTCTTGTTAGTCCTGAAATTTTACGACCATTCCCAAAGGCAGGTCCACGAAAACAATTAATAAGACGAAAACGTGGTTCTTCAAGAATTCTTACCGACACGCCTGAAAAGGAAGCTATAGAGGCTGAAGCAAGGGCTCGAAAGATTAGAAAAGTTCCTCTGAAAGAAGGCCACCTTTTTTCACGAAAGAATAGATCTGTACAGAAATCTGCTACTCCACCTCAGTCTTCTTCAAGTGATGAAGAGGAATTAACTCAATCAGGTGGAAGCAGCGAAGATGTATCAGATTTTGAGAACTATGAAGCAGAAATGCTCCAAATTAAAGCTCTTGAGGATGTCAAGACACTCCAAGTAGGAGACTTTGTTATAGTCAAATTTGCCACAAAGTCTTCACTTATTCACTACGTGGGGTGTGTTTTAACAAAACAAGGTGATGAATACGAAATTAAATTTTACGTCGTCAAGGAACTACCTGGAAATTCATCTATCCACCAATGGACGATATATCTTCAGTCGAAGAACAAGATATCATTTTGAAATTACCTCTTCCCAAAAATGTCGGTGGAACAGAAAGAGTAAAATCATCACTAACATTTGGTGTAGACTTCCGCTATTATAAAATCTTCATTGATTTTCATTATTTTCAACATTTATTTTCGTTTTTCTTAATCATTAATAAATATTTCTCAAAACTTACATCGTCTCAATCCTCCCTATCACCTGTATCAACTCTCCCTAAGTAAGGGAGGGTTGAGACAATTTTCACAAATGTATTGAAAAATTTATAAAATACAGAAATCATATTAAGGAAGCATGAAAAAATATAGAAAGTTTAGCTAAATGATATAAAATCAATTTGCAATATATATTATCTTTGAATTGTAAATGGTAAAATTCTGACAAAATAAAATCAATTTTCTGACTCAAGCCTCCCTGGTCTCCCCTACCCGAGGGGTAAACCACTGAGCCATAATTTATACACTACTTCTTTTAAATAGAATACCTCCTATATTTCTTAGGAAGTACACAGGATTCTATGTACTTCTTTAGTATGTTTTTTACTTCCTCGGTACTTTCTTTATTTCCTCGGCACTTCCTGTACTTCCCCCGTACTTCCTTCTTTGTTACTTACCATTACCTGATACTTCATCTACTCCATTAAATTTAACTGCTACTTCTTCCACATGTATATATGATATTGAGATGATATGTGGAACCATGTGGCATAATTTTTACTATTTGAATAACATTTTATTTAATTACGACAATGAGATTACAAGATATACAAGGTGTTTGAACTGAAAGGTTACGGAGCAAAATACGAGAAAATTAGATAGATTAAACAAAAACCCTTAAAAATTTTTAATAGGGAATACAGGGTATGATATTATTTGTTTAGAAGGAAGCTTAGGTTATTACTTGTATCCTATAGTATGTTTCAATTGACTTTGTTGTGTAGCGTTTGGATAATAAAGGGTAATTACAAGTAAATTATGTGACAGTTACATAAATGGAAAGATGATATGATTTTCAACCGGTGAAGAAGATAATTCAGAAAAACTTTCAGCCTTTATCAATCATACGTCATAGAGGGGTAATATCAATTTCTATAGAAACCGGTGAAGTGACATAGCAAACAGTTTTTGATGTCTCCACAGAAAGAAGTCAAGCGGGTGCAGATCAGATGAACGAGCTGGCCATTTGCATCCCCCCAAATACAGTATTGTACCTGTTAACCGCACGATTCAAGTAAAATGTACATTCTTCTGTGAAGCAAATAGTATTCGACACATGTGAGTTTCTGATGAGACGTTTCTTCATTTCTTAACAAAAGTGCTGTCCTCTGTCACTATCATCTTTATTAAGCTCATGGACCCATTTTTGTTTGTAAGGGTTTCTGATTAGATGCTCACTGATTTTTTCACAAAAGTGTTCCTTCTGTCACTATCATCTTTATTAAGTTACATGAACAAGTTTCAGTTTGTAAGAATGTTACTTATGTGATTTCAAGAGGGAATATTAGACTAGTATACTCTTCTCAAATGGGCCTTGTTGACATTTTTATCAGAATGAGCAATGAGCTGAACTACTGCTTCATATGAATTTTTCTGCAAGAACAATCGCACTATTTCCATGAACAAGCACGAATCTCAGATTCAGTTCACTTCTAGGTGACTCAGTCCTTTTTAACGAATTGTTTTTAAAAAAGTTGATACTTTAACTCCCCTTTCCTGATTGCGTGTACTCCAAGCCCAGAAAGCGACTAGATTCAGTTAGTAATGGGAATGCAGATTATTCATTATTTAGATGAGCTCAGATCTAATAGACTTGATCAATTCAGTTGCATAAAAAAGCATCTTAAACTCGTATGTATCGGTTGACATTTGAATTGTTTATTGCCAAAAGATACCCAAGACGTCAACTGGATTCGAACCAGTTCGCCTGCGGTGGTTTCAGTTTGTCATATTGACGCGTCTACCGCTTGGCTGTTCCCACTGATGGTATGATCATACCTATCATTAATGTAAATGTTCACTTAAACGTCCGAAACATAATGTGCACGCAAATGTTATTACTCCACAATAAAATATAAGATTAGAGAGTTACGCAACAGTTTCCAAACCGAAAATTTTTTCAATTTTTCGGACGATTTTGCCTAGTGGTCAAACGGCTGGGAAGAGATATAAAGGAAACCACGGTTCGATTTTTATCACACTTTGTATATGAGTCTTATTATAATAGCACAGATCCGATTCGATTTTGAGCATAATCTGTCAACCCAAAAGGGCAGTTAACCTACATAGATTTTCCCAGAAAGTTGTTGGTTTTTTGCAACATTGCTCTCAAAATTTTGTTAGTTGTAATGTAAAGCTGTTACATATTTTTTTAATTTGTAGATGTTCAACTTTTTTGTAATGTTATTTACATGCTCAAATATTCTTTTCATAAACAACGTTGATGTGATGTAGAACCAATGTTAAATTGAAATGTTAATTTGTTACTTAGTTCAAATGTTACAAAACATTCCTTTGTTTAGTGGGTTCACATACGATTTATAAATATATTTTTTAAATATAATTTTGTTATTTATAAAAGGTTTTGAAAATTTGAGTTTATTTAAAAATGTTTTAGATAAAATAAAAATAAAAGATTATAAAAAATAGTTATAAAAATAGTGTGTTTTTTAAAGGTTGTTGGAATATAATTTATGGTGGATATTTAAGATATGTTTTTGATTTGGGATGAATAAATGGTTTTGATTGAAATAATAGTTGGATTGGGAATATATGTTGGTAAAAATGGGGTTTTTTATATATATTGTTAATTGGGTGGGTTTTGGTATAAAATTAAAAAATTTTGTGTTGTGTTTGGTTTGTTGGTTTTTTATAATTTGTTTTATTTTATATGGTTTTAGAATTGTGTGCGTGTTTTTTTTTTGGTGTTGGTAGATGTGTTTGGTGTGGGAATATTTGAGGTGAATGTTTAAATATTGTTGTTATTAAATTTTTTTTGTTTGGGGATTTTGTAATGTGGGGGTGGTAAAGTATTTGAATAAAATTAGTTAAATGTATTGTTTGTTATATTGGTTAATGAGGGTAAAAAATGTTGGAAAATATTGGGTTTGGGAAATTGTTTTGGAGATAGGTTTAGATTGTGGTTTTATAAGTGTGAAAAGTTAATTGATATTGGTAAGTTTTTGGTGAATTTAAATTTTGTAATTTGGTATAATGGTTTTAATGGTAAGAAAAAATAAGGGTGTAAAGATGTGATGGGGGAAAATAGTGAAATTGTGTTTTTGGGTAGTTAAAAATATGTGTTGGTATGGAATAAAGAAGATTGTTTTGGGTTGATTAGATATTTTAAAGTGTTAATAGGTGAAAAGATTTGTTATGTTTGAGAAGAGGTTTGTAGGGAATTGTGGTTTTTTAGTTTTGGAAAAATAGGTGGTGGGGTGTATGGAATATAAAGTGGGGTAATGTTGTTTTGATGGTTATGGTAATTGTTTTTTTTTTGAAAATTTGGGTTTGAATGTAGAAAGTTGATATTAATTAAAGTTGTGATGTGGTTTAATTGTGTTTGGGTTTTGAGAATTGTATTGGGGTTTATTGAATGATCGGAGAGTGGTTTGTTAGTGAAATATGGAAGTTTTAGAAAAAATAAAGTAGAGTGTTTTGTTTTATTAAAAAGATGATGATAATTTGTTGTAATGATAGAAAGATGGTGTTGTAAAGTGAGAAAAAAAGGATTAAAATTTGATATGATTGACGAGGTCTCTAACTAGCTCAGGAGAAAAAGTAGAAACAAACCGTCCAAGTCCTTTTTCAACACCTTTCACTTGGTTATTTAGTCCTGAAAATCTTGCCGCAAAGTAGCTTGCGGCACATTGAAATCTAGCAGCTTTCAACCACCCCATCTGTTGACTCAGAACAGCTTCTATTGCCTGCTGCATTTGTAGCGAATCCCAAGACTGGCGTTTTGATTTGGGTGATAACCGCCAACCAAACTGGAAGAAATTAAGTACCTAATTTTAGAATAGTGTAGAAAAAAAAGCAGGTACTGGTAAAATGGCTAGAAAGGAAAGAAGGCAAAAAGGGGATATGGAATATAAAAAAAATGAATATTCGCTCTAAAATAGTTGAAAAACAAAACCTAAAATTATTGTGATGCATTGAATCGGGTTTGTGTATTAATTAGTACCCAAAGTGTAACATGCAATTCATAGGAAGTTGGTCCATTATATGTTGATGATTTTAAAAAAAAATAAAGAATAGTATTGAATATTTACGTACTTGCATTTGTAAACTTTCCACCATAACACATAAACTTAACTTACAGCGACGGCGTTCAAAAAGACCACGTATAGCAATATGCGCATGGCATATAAAGTAAGCCTCTTGCTCTTACCGTTGGGATATGCACTATGTCATTTTATCCTAGTTGTTTTAGGTTTAGAATAGGAACTAACAACAATTTCGACAATTGAATATAAATTTGGGTAAAGAAGATACATCACATCAACAAATGTTTTTTTAACTTTGACTTATAAAGTGATATTTTTTATAATCAAAGTACTAGGTGTCAAAATAAAAGCTAGTTACGAAAAGTAAGAATTTTCGCTAATTGTCAGATTACTTTGACATTTGTTTTGGAAACGGTAACCCACTTGATTAGAATTTGAATTCAAAATAGATTTAATTAACCGTTCAAATATTACACGTAACGAAACATGATTTCTTGTAATACATGTGATATTGGAATTATTATCACATTCGTTAAAAAAAAATTAAATTTAATTTTCCTTTCAATCCTGCATTTTTCTTTGAATTTATTTAGTTGAATCAGTGGTTGAATTCATAAATGCAATTAATCCGCGCCTAGGCAACCAACCATGCTGATGAAATTCAAAACTACTTAGAACTGGTAACTTAAGAGCATGTGCTTACAATTTTGGAAACCTAAACAACTATAATAATAAAAAAATTTAATCGTTTCCATAAATTGCAAAATAAAAAATTTAATTATGCTCTGAAAATGACTGGTTGCGCCCTCTTCAGCTAGAAAGCTTTTTTGTTATGCAGTACCCTGTACTAAAAAGTTTAAGCGCATGCGTATAAGCAAACTGACGTAGCATTACAATCGCATTCTTGTAGTTTCTAACCTCATTCACAACACTAGTAAGATTTTCGATTTTATAAAGTAATTCTATTAAAAAGATGTTCCGCAATCAATACGACAGTGATGTGACCGTGTGGAGCCCGCAAGGGCGCCTCCACCAAGTCGAGTACGCAATGGAGGCGGTGAAATTAGGTTCAGCGACGGTCGGCTTGAAAAACGGCACCCATTCTGTTATTCTTTGTTTGAAGCGGGCTTCGTCCGAATTGGCCGCTTACCAGAAGAAGATCATACCCATCGATAAACATTTAGGCATCTCCATCTCCGGGCTGACGGCTGATGCGAGGATTTTAAGCCGTTACATGCGCACAGAATGTTTGAACTACAAGTACTCGCACGATACTTTGCTGCCAATTGCGCGCTTAATTGGGCAGTTGGGTAACAAAATGCAACTGTGCACGCAAAGGTATGACCGTAGACCATACGGCGTAGGTTTGTTGGTGGCCGGTTATGACGACCAAGGAGCTCATATTTATCAAACATGCCCCTCGGCCAACTACTGCGATTGCAAGGCAATGGCAATTGGGGCACGGTCGCAAAGCGCTCGCACTTACTTAGAGAAGCATTTAGATGAGTTTGCATCATCGACGTTAGATGAATTGGTTTGTCATGGTTTAAGGGCTGTTCGTGACACTTTGCCCAATGAGGTAGAATTAAGCAACAAGAACGTGTCGATTGGTTATGTAGGGAAAGATCAAGATTTCAAAATCTTGGATGATGATGAGATTGGTATTTATTTGTCAATGATAGAGGGCGAAGAACGAAGAGTCAGCGGTACTAGTGGAAGTGGAGGCGGCACTGGTGAGGCTTCAGCACGAGAAGATACGGGGACTCGAAGGAGCCTCAAGAACCGGTACCTGCAGTAGCCATGGATACCGAATAATTATGTTAATTGTTTATTATTTTGTAAGAGTCGCAGGTGACCATTTACTTGTAATGTCGTGGCTGCCTCATTTATTAATGGGGCAGTCACGACAAAAAAACACGAAATTGGTATTTTCTATTTTTCATAAATAAATCACCTACGTTTTTCTGATAATTTTGCATGCACTCCATATTTGTGACACAAGATATACTAAAACTTTTATTAAAACAAACTTAATTAGCGCCGACAAGTTCCGATTGCTTACTATCGAAAATTTTTTGTGCTTCTGCAATATAATTATCGGCAATGGCAGTAATTTGCAGCTCAACATTCTTAACTAAATCCGTAGACACCCCATCCTTCTTCTTTAAGTTCTTAAACTGTTTATTCTGTACATCCCTAATATTATCCTTGCATTTAACAAACAACATCTTTGCATTTTTTGCCAAATTTTCACGATACTCCTTAGTAACTCTAAAAAAAACTGTTAAAACCTCCCTTCTAGTAGTGAAGCGACTTACGCAGGAATTGGTATGTATAAAGTTGTGCCGTCTTGCTGAGGATTCAAGTTCATACCAGACTTTTCAATGGCTTTCAATGCAGCAGGTATCGCTGAGGAAAGACGGCCATGTTCACTATAACCGTTTTAGGGCTCTTTCGTACGATTTGGGCCAACTCCTGTAAAGTGTAGTTTTTACCATCGAAATTGACTGGCATCGATTCGAGCGCCCCTACAAGCGTTACTCATACAATGCCGTTTCAGAATCAACACCTACCAGAAGCTGAACGTAATGAGACATGCTTAACATACTCGTCTTTAAGAATGTTGACAGTTTTTTCCATTTGAGTTTTTAAACTATCGACGTTTATCAGTTCAGAAAGTTGCATCTCGTTCACCTCAACTTTACCTTTACCTTTACCTACAATACAATACAATCAATGAAAGAATTTAAAGTAAATTTAAAGTTACCTTTATCTTTCCTTTTGTCTTTTCCTTTGGCATAAAATCGTAAGGTTTGATGCTGGGGGTGAAATGGTTGTGCACAGGGCGTTTGGGTTGGTTGATTATTGAATACGTACGTTGATATGCTTGCAATGGCATAATTACTTTGTAAGGGATGCACACTAAAACCAACACGTAAAACTCTTTCAAATGCCTTCAACATTTTCGAAAAATTGTATGTAATCCAAGTTCAAATTATTTGAGGTTAATTGTGTGTAAGATTTACAATGAGCGATTTTTATACCAAAGCTTTTTTGTTATACATGAATAAATAACGTATATAAGTTATCTTATATAATCTGTTGTTGTTTTGATTGATACTACCCGACAATCATTAATATACACATTTATTTACATCACAGCATACATTTTGTACAGTCTTGTTTGAAAAATGATAAAAAACTTGAACACGTTTATAAACGGGGTCAGCTGCATGTGGCTACCGGAAAAAGACTCCTGTTCTCTATAGTTACGCTTTCATTCATCAAAATATTTAAAGTTAGGTATGCAACCAACATTGCAAGATAAGCAACCAACATTACACTTATAAACTATTTAACATAATCAGTTCCTATTTTTACCATTTAATGGTGTGTGGTTTACAAACTTATATAGTTAATTTACAATATTTTCCATTACATCATTTTACTTTACACATTATATTTTGTCCAATCCTTTTTATTTTGTGCTCGCACTTTTGCTTCGCTTTTTGTGCATTTATTTCTTTGAAGTATTTCTTTGTTTTTTTTTGCACTTTGCTTTCCCATACTTGTTTAACAGGACCATCCGTGTCAAGTGTCCCCACTAAGCTAATTGCCTTTTTCCACATACTCCATTAGCGATTCTATTCCTTAATCTTATCTTATCTGGTCATTTCTTATTTTGTCTTTCTTTGTAATTCCTCTAACTCTTCTAAAGTATTTCATTTCCACCGCTTTTACTTGCTTGTCTTGTTGTTGCAACCCACGTTTTGCATCCAAACGTTAAAACTAGTCTAAATATGGTTTTGTATATGTTCATCTTAGTTCTTCTTGATATTTATTTCTTATTTATAAATCTAGAAATTATTGCGTAGTATAATTTTAATGTCTTTGCTATTCTATTTCTTGATTTCCCGTTTTTTCTATTTCTACTCCGAGATATTGAAATGAGTCCACTTGTTGTATTTTCATGTTTTCTATCCGTATTTTCATAGTTCCTTCTTTTGATATTCTCATAACTTTTGTTTTGTCTATGTTTATTTTCATTCCGTACTCTGATAAAGTTGAATTCCATATCTCTAGATTATGTTGTAGATCTTCTTCATTTCTGTCATTATTATTATTTCATCAGCAAATGCTCCTTCTGATATAGTTACTCTTTGTGGTTTACTGTACCCAACAGTAATTTTCTTGCATCTTATTCTTCTTACTGATTATATCATCCATAAATATAATAAATAATGTCGGGTTTAATCCACCTCCTTGACTTAATCCATTTTTAGTTTCGAATATTTCCGATTGCTTGTTCCTATGTACTACGTAGTTGATATTTGTTTGTATAGGTATACTTTTGATAATCCTTCCCAGTTTTTCATTTACTTCTCTTTTTGTAGAATGTCTCATACTCTCTATTTCTTTAGGTACCCTGTCAAATGCTTTTTCTAAATCGATAAATGCAAATGCGGCTGATTTGTTCTGTGCTAATTTCTTACTAATTACTTGTTTGACTGTGAAGATGTGATCCTGCGCACTTTTTCTTTTTATAAACCACTTTGTGCTTCGATTAGGGTGTTCTCAGCTTCTTTTCTCAATCTAGTATTTATTATTTTTTTATATAATTTTATGGGCACGCTTAAAAGATTAATTCTCCTGTAGTTATTACACATCCTACTGCCACCTTCTTTGTAAATTGGTATTATTACCGCTACTTCCCAATCCGATGGTATTCTTTCTTCATACTCTGTTATAAATTTCTAGTAAGATTTGCATTTCTTTTTCTCCCATATGCTTTAACATATCCATTGTAATGTGGTCGTGTCCCGGTGCTTTTCCATTTTTCATTTGTTTTATTGCATCCTCAAGTTCTTGAGTTGTTATTTTCGCTTTCATTCTCTGATCTTTTGCTTTCGTTTCCTTCCTCTAATTGTTTATTGTTGTTTTCGGTTTCTTTGTCTATCTCTTTATCTTTTGATATTTCGTTTTTATCCTTTAATAGCTCTTCAAAATATTCTCTCTATCTATTCATTATTTCTGTTTGTTTGGTTAATATATTATCTTGTTTGCTTTTGATATGTATGTCTTCGTTCTTTTTTCCTTTTCTTAATGATTTTAAAACTTTATAGAATAAATTTTGGTTGCCATTTGTGCTATTTTCCATTTTTTGTCCAAAATTTTCCCAGTCCTTCTTCTTTGCTTCAGTCGCTGCTACTTTTATTTTCTTTTTTTTTTTTTATAGTTTTCGTAGTTTTGTAGGTTTCTTTGCGATAGATACATTTTCCACGCCTGTTTTTTTAATTTCATTTTTAACTATTTCCATTCACCATGATGTTTGTTTCTTGTAGTTGGTTGTTCTATTTGTTCCGCATGTTTCTTTGGCTGCTTTGATCATTGTTTCTTTAAATACACTCCATAATTGTTCCGTGTTTCTATATATGTCTTCTTTTAATTTTTCTTCTAGTTTTTCCTCTACTTTTAATGAATACTTCTCGCTCGTTTATTTTTTCTGTAATCTGTAAGTTCTTATTGTTTTAAACTCTATCTTGCTTCGTTTTATATCGTTTGTTTTTATTGTGTGTTGTTCTTCTTCTTTTACCTTAGCTACTAGTACTTTTGTATCTAAAGTTGTTTTCTGTTTTCACGCTGTACTATTATGTAGTCAATTACTGATTTTTCCTCTCTAGTTTTTATTACTCTTGTGATCATGTTATTTACTAAACAAAATCTAATAACCTCTTTCCGTTGTTATTTCTTGCTTGCTCTCTGTGTTTACCTATTACGTTTTTATATACTTTATTTTGTTTTCTTACCCTGCTGTTGAAATCTCCTATCATGTAAATTTTGCCTTTAGCATTTTCTATTACATTTGACAGTTCTTCCCAAAATTTGTCGTTGTTTTCTTTTGTCTCGTCTTCGTCTGGTCCATATACTACAATGCTCACTTTCGTGCTTTGTATATTGTCTCTAAATTCTATACTCAGTATTCTTTCAGATAAGGTTTTCCATTTTTCTATATTATAACCCCACTTTTTATCTAATATACTTTCCCCACCCACTGCCGCTCTTTTTTTTAAGTTTCTGTTATTCCAAGAATGTTTAACCCGGTTTTCTCAAATTCTTCCTCTAACTCCTTTTCTTTTCCATTAATACTTCTTATATTCCATGTTGCTAATTTTCATATTCTTTTTATTTTTTATTACTTTTTGTATTTTTATGATTTTGTTCTTGTTCCTGTGGTTTGTTTTCCCTATTTATTTTTTCTTTTGTCATGTCCTTTGTGCTAACCTGATCGTTTCCTTTTTATCCATCCTGTTCTTTTTTTCAGATTTTTTTCAAGTGGTCTCAAGGAGTAAATCTTAATAATAATATTTTAAAAATTAATGTTAAATATTTAATTACCAATCTTTCTTTTTATTTACTTGGCTGGATTTTCTAGGATGTTTAGATGGAACTAAGCCCCGTTTTTTTCTATTACATTTTAATAGTGCCACATTGTATGTACTGGAAATATACAAGGTGTCTGTTTTCCTACCTTAAGCATGGGTATCTCAGTTATTATAAGAGATACAAGATCGGTTAAATTAGGCAAAAGTTGCATATTTTTCTGTTGATTAATAATTTGACATAAAATCTGATCTGTCATTGAATTATGGCAAACAAATGAAAAATCTGATTTTTTTTTAATTGAGAACCGACAAAGCTAGACATAGGCACAGTTATGTAGAGCAGATATTTCATGGTTTCCCACAAAAAATAGTCTAACGGCGAAAGATCCGGTGACCTCGCTGGCCAATGTGCATCACTGTTGTTCGAAATATTTTTTTACGGAAACAAGGGTCATCTACTGTGTAGCGGCGCGCCGTCCTGCTGGAACCAGACGCTGAGTCAGCTGTTTAAGTGAATTTTTAAAACAAAAATCTGACGATGATTTTAATGAGGAGACCCAGAAGTTGAATTGCCAAATGTACCAACGGGAGATTAAGTATTGTACAAAAAAAACTCTTAAATTTTACGTTGGTGAAGTCAAAAAAGTGATTGAACAGTTAAATTTTTTGAGAAAGAAAAAAAATGGGTTGGTTTTTTCCATTGTGATAGACAAAGATTTAATAGATTTTTTACAAATAGAACTGAAACTCCAAAAACAAAAAAAAAATTAATACAACTCATTGCGCGAACTCTATGAAAAAGTTTCCTGTAGATTTAAGTCCTCATAATAGTTCATAAATGTGAACGAGATTCCCAATAATTTTGGGCCTTCTTATAGGAGTTGAGGAACAATAGGGTCGTCAATGATACACCATGTTCTTAATAGCCGACGTTTTGATTGGCGATGGCAAATCTTTCTCAAGGCAATCTAAGAGTTGGTGACATCAATTGCCTTGAGAAAGATTGGCCATCGCCAATCGAAACGTCGGCTATTAAGAACATGGTGTATCATTGACGACCCTATTGTTCCTCAACTCCTATAAGAAGGCCCAAAATTATTGGGAATCTTGTTCACATTGAATTTTTAAGGAGCTTTTAATACTTTTTATAGTTCATAAAGTTAGTTCATGATATTATTATTTTGTTTTACTTGAATTGTTACTAAGAAAAATGCCAACAGTTAATTGTAACGACATGTGTGCGTTTAACGTGCATGGCGCTATTTAAGCAACAGCTTTAATGCTTGAAACGCACGTGTGTCGATAAAGCCAAGTAAAAACTTGTACAGAAGCATAACACGTTGGCATTTTTATTAGTTTATACTAATCATACGTGTCAATGCTTTTACACGAGATGTCAAGACACACATTTTGCTTGAATTGTTACATTTCTAAAAATAAATTTATGGTTATTTTACTTATTCTAATAGGTATGTAATAAACACTGTTTTTTTTGTATTTTAACAAACTTGCCCACATGTGCTTCAATGTACCCCATGCTGGGGATGTAACACATAGAACAGACAAAATATGCAGAATGCTATTACTGCTGTTTGTAATGGAGTGTCCAAAAGTTTAACAAGTAAGCAATTTTCTTATTTTCCCCCAACCCCCCACCCCATTTCTAGTTTTTTGCTGTTTACTTTCCCACTTTTTCTTTCTTGCCTATCTGTCTTTGTCCTCTCTTTCCACCCACATTTGTAGGAATCTTACTTTTACCTTTTTTCCTTCTCTTTGTATATTTTTTGCATTGGTTCTTATCTTTATTTGTATATCTTTATCCTTTTTTGATCATATCATCGTCAATCTAGGTTTTTGTACCTTTTATTATTTTGTATGATTTTTATATGTTCTTCTATACTTCCTAAATTGATCAATACTTTTACCTTTTTATCTCAACTAGGTTCTTCCACTAATTTTTCCAACCTCATCCTATAATTAAATTTTTATTTCTTGTTTGTTTCCGTTTACTTTACCACTAAATTCGTCTTCCTTTTTCTTTCTCCATATTTTCCTCTAGTTTCTTTCACTTATTTTACCATTGCTCATTCATCATCTTCATTTCCGCTTTTAATTCCTTTATTTTTCCTTTACGTTCGTTGTTTTTGGTTTATTTTTATTGACTTAATTTCTTTTAGCATGTCTATACATAAAATTCGTATTTCTTCTTTTGTTGTCCACGTTCTTCCTTTCATTAACTTTACCATCTTATAGGTGGCGCCCTTTACCAGTTTAGATGCCTTCAATTATGATCATCGTTTCTTTCCTGCGAACTACTTTTTGAGCATTATTCGACGAATTTGTTTGAAAATGTCCTTGTTGTTTGGTGTTCGACATTAGTAAATATTCGATTACAATTGACTCTCGAATATTATTAAGTCAATTAGTAATTGCAACAAATGTTACTGTTTCCCTTAGCTCCCCCCTCCCAAAATTGATTTTTTACATTTGCACACGACTTTGCACAAAGCTAGCACATTTTTAATAGCGGAATTATTGAGATCTGATTCTGGGAAGTCTAAGGCGACGTCAGTCTCCTCACAAAAAAAAATATTGCTATCCCATTAAGCAAGCATATAGTTGGATATTTCTTTTCAATAAGCTACTTCTTTGGTTTTTCTATTAATATTACCTTTCCTTCTTTCCATTCATCAGGAATTCATTTTTGAGCATATAATATTGGAAAAGATTAACCACATTTTCTTTATATTATCGCTTTTATTGCTTCAGGTGATATTCCGTCAGGACCTGGTGCTTTTCCGTTTCTCAGTCTTTCACAGGCATTCAGGGTTTTATCCGTTGTTATTTCTCTCATCGTTGTTTCCGCGCAGTGTTCTCTCACAATTCTATAGACCTCCCCAAAAATATTTTCGTCTAGCTTTTGAGACAGTTCCTTCCGTTTGTTCTGTTCTTTTTTTCTTAATTCTGCCTTTAGCTCTTTTTTGCGCTTTTGTATGCCATTTCTTTTCCTGTTTTTGTGCCACAACTTTTGTTTCTTTGGTATTTTCTTCTTTTGTTTCTTACATGCTGCAGAAATTTTTCCATATTTTTTGTCCACCAGTGGAGTAATTTGTATCCGGTTTTTATTCTTACTTTATTTGTTGTGTTTTCGTAAATTTTTTCTAAATTTCTCTGCACTTGCGTCTTCATTACGAATTACAGTCCCAAATTTAGCTGCTATTTTTTCTGTACTCCCGTATCTCTACATAGTCTTTTCTTTTTCTTTTCTATGTATTTGTGGTCTCTTCTAATACTTTCCATATGTTAACCTTGTTTATCATCTTTTCACTAACAGTTGTTATGTCTATTTTGGTTACGTTTTAATATTGGATACACTTATTACTATGTAATTACATTTTAGCTTGGAAGCTGTTAGTATAACTCGATCTTGCGCCGTCCTACTTTTGTTTACGTTTATCTGCAAGATTTTCATATATGTGTTAGTTTTTCTTTCTCTGCTCTCAATGCCATTTTAAACACTTTACATCTTCCTGTCCTATTTCGACATTCTGATGCTTTGTGGTCATAGTTGTAACATCTGTACCATCTTGGCACTTCTACCCTTTTTGCACTCTCCACATGATTAAGCCTATTCTTATTCTTTCTTTTCAATAGTTCTTATGTATTTTCTTGACTGAATGTTGCTATTGCCACCTGTCTTCCGTTCTTGTATCTTATTATGGCTTTAGCAGAAAATTTCTTGCTTTCTTCTTCCCTAATGTTGTACGTCAATGCTTGGTGAATATCTTCTTCTTTTGACAGTACGTCTATATCTTCTATTGTAATTGTTTTTTCTTTTATTATTCTCATTTTTTGTCCTTCGTTTAGTGTTTCTTTTATTCTTTCCTGTATTTTTAAGTTGCTTTTGTTTATCATTATCTATTCTAATGTTTTTTATCTTTTATTCCGTTTTTAGATTTTTAAGTATATCTACATACGTGTCAGCACCTTATTCACAATAATGTGCTTTCTTCGCTTATAACTGAACCGAATTCAGAATATCTCAGCATTACTTTCTCTTTTCTCTATGTTTTTTGGTTATCTATAAAATATATTTTATTTAATTAGTTTTTTGTAGTCACGCTCGTGACCATATAGCTTTCTTTCTGCCACTATCTATCCTTGAATTCTATAAAATTATTATACAGGGTAATTGATTAGTGCAATAAAGTTTAGTATCTTCTATGTTTTTAGAAGTATCAAAACAAATGTTACGGGAGATTATAGCCATCATTAAGCTTCATATTTTAAAATTATTCGCAATGTTACAGGGTGTTCCATAACGCCGTGCTAGACCAAAGTTACATTTTTTTAAATAAAATACTCTATGATTGAATTGATGTTTTGACTCACCCTGTAATCAATTTTTCGAATATTCACAAACTCAATCATTTTTATAAAATTTGACAATGATTAAACAGCTACGGCTGCTACAGATCATTGTTCTTGTAACCTTTTGAAATTATATGAAAAAGTGGTTATAACTTTTTAAATACCCTGTATAAAATATTACAAGTATATATTTTGTAATAAAAAGTGAAACGGATTTCAAATTTAAATTAAAACATAGGGTGTTTTATTTTAAAAATGTAACTTTGGTCTGGCAAGGCGTTATGGAACACCCTGTAACATTGTTACTAATTTTAAAATATGAAGCTTAACGATGGCTATAATCTCCCGTAACGTTTGCTTTGATACATTAAAGGACATAAAAGATACTAAACTTTATCGCACTAATCAATCACCCTGTATGTTTCCAATTTACAGGTTATTATATCGGCTGTCATTACACCTTTTGCATTCTCTTGTTACAGTTGTTTCTATTCTTGTTTGAACTATTTTTATATCTTTTATTTTCCTTTCATTATTCTCTCTTCTCGTTCTTTTTTTCCTTTTTTATAAAATCTAGATCTTGTTTTATTTTTTGTTGTAGTTCTTTCTCGTATATAGGTTCTGTAGTTATTTTTTTAATTGGGTTATGTGCTTTGTGTATTTTTTCTTTTCATTGTCTGGGTATGTTTTTGTTTTTATTTATATTAACATTTTTCTTATTTTTTGTTTAAATTGTTAATACTTATGCTTAGAAAGTTTTTCTTTGTGGTTTGTATTTGTATTAGACTTTTAATTGCTTATCTCTTTTTGTTTTGTAGTTTTCCATTTTTGATCTTCTTGCGCCTCTTGTTTACCCTTACCCTTCCTGTTTTCTGTCCTTTCCTCAAATGGATCTACCATATCCTTTTACCAAGGCGTATCTGGTGTTTCCTCTGCATAACTAGTATTTGCTTGCAATACGGAGTACTCCTTCCTAAACACATAGTAGCCTGATCCTCTACTATTATTGTTCCGCGGTTTCTTGATGACGACCCAGGAGAAAACAGTTTTCCAACTTCTGCTTATGCCGGTTCTGGGGTATCCCTCCCCTACACCGTAACCAATGTACCTTTGTCTTGATCTATTATATTATAACCGTTGATAGTCAGTCAATCCGGTAAGAGTAAAGTATGAAGTGAAAGCTCCCTAGCCTTTGGAAACCTAATAGCGTCGGGAGTGGAAATATTAAAGTGTAGATTTTAATCAAGCGAGGTATAAAAAATATTGGTTTGACCATTCAGATTAAATGAAACAAGATGAATACTCAGCTGTGAGGTATTCCAGGAGTGCCAGTTCCCGTACTGGCCAGGTGTCATATCTTGGAGTCCCGTACTCGTCGGCCATCAGTACCCAGACTCCACCACGAGGAAGTGAGTATTAGAGTCGAGCGAAGGAGAGGTTAGTGATATCTCTTAGCGAGTCATCATGTTTTGAGTTTTACTGCTCTTCCGGACGCCAACCCTAGCACCCCTCTAATAACGGAGTTATTGAGAGTTGAATCTAGGAAGCCAGCCTTCCCACAATAACATTTCAAATTTTTGACATTGGAACATTAAAGATCTGACATAGTTTAAGCTGGCAAAACTAAAAATAATGTTAACACACCTTGCATACCAGGGGAAGTCTTTAATGTTCAAACGTTTGAAATTTTTTTGTAGGGGGGCCGGCTTCCTTCAACTTTAAATAACTCCATTATTAATAGTGTGCTAGCGTTGAACAAATCAAATCAATCAAAAAATATAAAATTGGGGGCTAAAAGCCTTTTCACCCGATTCAAAGCTTAATAACTTTATTGGCGATTTAACTAGAAAAATCTTTGAAAATTTACTTTATATTAAAGATCAGACCTAGCACTGGGTAGCACAACTAAAAATAATGCTAGCACACCTATCATAACAGGAGAAATCTTTAATGTTCAAACGTCAAAAGTTTAAAATTTTCTTGTAAGGGGGCCGGCTTAAAAGTGTGTTACCGTTGAACAAAGTTGTGACATTATAAAGCTATTTTTTATTGTGCGCGAAAATCAAAAAATCAATTTTTTGTGGGGAGGCTAAGTCGCCTTAGCTCACCCGTTTCCCACCCCCCCTATTCAAACTTTAACAACTCCGTTACTAAAAGTGTGCTACCGTTGCGCAAAATTGTAATAGCCTGTGCTAGGTGTTCTCTTTCATGTGCAAAAGTCAAAAAACTAATTTTTTGTGAAGAGGCTAAAGCGACGGAGCACATTACGGGCTTACATACACATTCGTATTTTTTTTATTTATTTGCAATTTAACTAGAAAAATCTTTAAAAAATTGCATATATTTTATATTAAAGGTCTTACCTAGCACAGACTTGAGCAGCTATAAATAATATTACCATATCTTTTATAGCAAGGGGCGCTCAGCTCTTTAATGTTCAAACGTCAAAAGTTTGAAATTTTCTTGGGGGGAGGTTGGCTTAATCCAACCTTCAATAACTCCACTATTAAAGGTGCGCAAGCGTTGAACAAAGCTGTACCATCATGTAGCTACTTCTATTTTTTCGTGCGCAAACATCAAAAGTTTGATATTTTTTTGTGGGGGGACTGAGGTCGCGTTAGCCCCCTCAGATTCAAACCTTAATAGCTTTGTTATTAATGGTGTGCTGCCGTTGCGCAAAATTGTGCTAGCCTGTGATACTTGTTCTTTTTTGAGTGCAAACGGAAACAAAACTATTTTTTGGGGGGAAGCTAAGGCGACCAATCACATTACGGCTTTATTTTTTTATTATTTGGGATTTAACTAGGAAAATCTTTGAAAAGATGCATTTACTTTATATTATAGGTGTGACCTAGCACAACTAAAAATAATGTTATTAAAATGAAAGTCTTGCGACATCTCGTGTTAAAATGGACACGTGTAAATAGTATAAACTAAGTAAATGACAACAGTTAACTGTAAAGACTAGTGTGCGTTAAAGTGCACGGCGCCATCTAAGCGACGGTTTTAATGCTTAAAACAACACGTAAGTCGATAAAGCCAAGATAACTTGTACAGAAGCATACACGCACGAAAGAACACCCGATGCAGCATTTCGCTCTTATTATGAGCTCATCACAGTTAAAAATAATGTTAGCACACTTATCGTAACAGGAAAAGCTAAGCTCTTTAATGTTCAAACGTCAAAAGTTTGAAATTTTTTTGTAGCGGGCCGGCTTCCTTCAACTTTTAACAACTCCATTATTAAAAGTGTGTTAGCGTTGAACAAAGTTGTGACATCATGAAGCTAGCTATATTTTTTTGTGTGAGAACATCAAAAAATCGATATTTTTTTATGAGGAGGTTAAGGTTGCTTTAGCCTCCTCTCACCCGGAGTTAAACTTTAATAACTCCGTTACTAAAGGTGTGCTACCATTGCGCAGAATTTTACTAACCTGTGGTAGATGTTCTCTTTCATGTGCAAACGTCAAAAAACTATTTTTTTGTGGGGAGGCTAAAGCGACCGAGCACATTACGGGCTTACATACACATTTGTATTTTTTTTATTCATTCTCAATTTAACTAGGAAAATTTTAAGGAAAATTCATATACTTTATATTAAAGATCTGATCTAGCACAGACTTGAGCAACTATAAATAATATTAGCATACCTTCCAACCTTCAATAACTCCACTATTAAAGGCGCGCAAGCGTTGAACAAAGTTGTGCAATCATTTGTTTTTTCGTGTGCAAACATCAAAAGGTTAATAATTTTTTGTGAGGGACAGGTCTACTTAGCCCCCCACCCGATTCAAACCTTAATAGCTTTGATATTAAAGGTGTGCTACTGTTGCGCAAACTTGTGCTAGCTTGTGCTAGCTGTTCTCATTCGTGTGCAAACGTCAACCAAACTATTGTTCTTGGGGAGCGGCTAAGGCGACCGTGCTCATTACGAGTTCACATAAACATTTGTATTTTTTGTATTTATATAAAAATTACACGTCTATCATTATTTACTGCCCGAGAGTGTTTCTGTACGCCACTTTCACTTCACTCGATCACGTACGCACAAAAATCGATATACAGGGTGATCCATTAGTGCGAGGAAGGTGGATATCTCAGAAAATACTATGGTTAGAAAAAACCTTTTGCAATTACAATTGTGCAAATCAATGAGCTGCACATTTCAAAATTATTTTCGTTTATACAGGGTGTTCCATAAAAGTGCGACATACTAAAGTTATGTTTTTTTAGACATAACCACCCAGTTTCTATTACAAATTTTGATTCTTTGGAACATTCTAATGTAACTTTATGCATTATACATAGTGTCTAAAATGGAGGGTGTTCGCGTAATTTTACTATTTTCACGGAAAAATAGGCGTTTCGAAAAATTAAATAATTCGGTTATCCTCGAATTTATCCACAAAAATCCGTAAGAGTTAAATACCTACAACCTTATCATTAGAAACCTTATGAAATTTCACGTTCAACGGCACATAAAAATTAGGTGGTGCCATTTGAAAAAAATCAAGTTATCCATAAATTTAGGGAATTCAACTTAATAATTGTGTTACATGCTAAAACTACCCTAAAAGGCACGCAACGAAAATGCCCATTTAACTCAGCGGCGATGGGGTAGTTCGATCAAGAAAATCAGGAAGTTTCAAATATAAGAATAATGGTCTCTCACTTACCTTACGTCCAAATCGAGGTTACATAGTAGGTTGGTTGAGCGCCACCCTGTTTCGTAGATTTAATAACAACCCTTAAACAGGGAAAGAGGGTAGTCAATCGAAAATTCAATCTAATACTAAATATTTCAAACTGGGCTATATTGTGTTCAGTAAAGGTAAACAAGCAAGAACATAACAAGTTTTTACAAAAAAAAGAAAACGGAGTAAATAACCCGACGCTAAGGTTTATACAAAGGATAACTTATTGAATTACTTACTCGCGCGCGAATCTAATTAACCGCAACAGGGAGATAAATTCAACGTGATTCAGAGTGAGCGAGCCGACAATCTGAATTTACTTTCTTTAAAATATCTATAAACAAATACAAAAAAAAAACTAAGACCACGCACCTAAACCACGTCTTACATATGTTTTACTTAGTCTATGAACAATTCAAAATGGGAAAGCGTACACAACAAAAACAATACATACATACGGTGAAAAGCGTCTTCAAAATCTTCAATTTTCGGTCCAAGAAGGGTAGAAAAACGAAGCGTGTACTTACAGGTTCGTACTTTGCGAGATTGCCCAGCAAACATTAATATTGTTCAAGCAGTCGGCCAACTTCTGGTTTTGTAATGGCACTGGCGGTTTAGTGACGGCATCATTAGCTATGTATCGAGCCAGTATTGTACCGTAACCTTGTGGCCTTCATACTGGTGGCCCAGTTCAAATCGACAGTTATATTTGCCGACTGTCTAGTTTCCCGCTTTCAATATAGTAGCGACATCATTTATAGGTACTTGGTACTGTAATTAATATCTGTAAATGTATGTATAATATTGTTATGTATTAATGCTTTTACCACACTTTTACGAAGAGAATTTGTGCGTGTTTTTTTCCATTTTAATTCGTGGAGTGCAGGCTATATAGTGGCACCAAAAAAAGTACCGAAAAAGTAAGTGCATACCTAATTTTTAACTTAACCTCAATAAATTATCAGCATGCCTCGCTATAAATTAAGTAAGAGCTACAAATACCGTTTGTCGAAAAAAACTGTAAATGATACCTTAAAACTAATTGATTTGGAAAACTCTCAACGGCAAATAAATTTAGAAGGCACATCTTCAAGTTCGTACAATATTCAAAGGGATGAAACAGTATTGAATACTGATAACCTTAATAGCGGTTCTTCTGAAGTAGTAACAATAATTCCAAGTGACTCAATGATGAACAAGTAAGCGAAGTACAAGATGATGAATACTCTGTGCATGACAGTGATAACTTGAGTGATTCCGATGGGGATTCCGATACATCATGTGATGAATCGCAACAGACATCTAGAGACTTTTTACGATATTGGTCAAATAAATATAATGTGCAGCAATGTGCCTTATCAGAACTTCTTACGTGGTTAGGAACACAGCCTGATATATCTAATTTACCAAAAGATGCACGAACTTTAATGAATACTCCTGTAAATACTATTCTACAAAAATGGGATCCGGACAATATTATTACTTCGGTTTTTCTCATTTATTTAAAGTGTTAGATAAATATAAGTATAATTTACATTCTACGTACCATCTTGACATTAATGTTGATGGTTTGCCAGTAAGGAAAGACAGTAAAAAATCTTTTTGGCCTATTCTTTGTAAAGTTGTGGAACTTCATGAAGAACCTCCATTTGTAGTATCAATGTTTTATGGACCTACTAAACCTCCACTAAATGAATATTTAAACGATACCCTTAACGATTTATTAGTTTATTTAAATGAGGGATTACACTTCAACGATAATAAAGTTGAAATTGTTTTAAGAGCGTTTTGTTGTGACGCACCAGCACGAGCATTTCTTAAAAATATAAAGAATCACAACGCATACTATTCTTGTGAAAGATGCAATGTAAAAGGCTCTACTGTTGAGAGAAAAAGGGTTTTCCTTGATTTAAATGCACCCGAAAGAACAAAAGAATCATTTATTTCACAAGATGTGGTTAATCATCATAAACCTGGCACAACACCGTTGGTTAAGTTAAATTTGGATTTGGTTAACTGTTTCCCATTAGATTATATGCACTCCGTATGTCTTGGAGTAATGAGAAAACTAATGTTTGAATGGAGAGATGGAAGCATGTTATATCGAATCGTAAAAGAAAAAAACACACTTTTTAATTCCATGTTGTATGCTGCTGTAGAGTATTGGCCAACTGAATTTAGTAGAAAGCCCAGGTGTTTGTCTGAATTAGAGTATTGGAAGGCCACTGAATATCGTCAATTTTTGTTATATTTGGGTCCTATTTTATTGCGAGACACTTTGCCACATAATATTTATTGTAATTTTTTGCTTCTAAAATTTGGGATAACAATTTTGTTAAATGACGCTTTAAATGATAAGTATAATGAATATGCAAATAATCTGTTGAGACTTTTTGTAAAACATTCAGTAGCTATTTATGGAGAACGATTTTGTGTTTACAACGTTCATGCCTTAATTCATTTATCAAAAGATGCAAGCAATTTTGGTTCATTAAGTAATGTCAGTTGTTTTCCTTTTGAAAACCACTTGCATTCATTTAAAAGGATGTTGAGGAAAACCATTGCAACAAATAGTGCGTCGCATAAGTGAAACTGAAGAAATCTGTAGACAAAAAATTGGGAAAACAAAAACAAACAATTCCGAAGCACTTGTTTCTGAAAAAATTAAAAATATAGAACCTGATCTACTTGCTGCATATGGTGATAATTTTTTTGCCAAGATAAAATTTAAACATCATACGATAAGTATTAAGAAGACGGGAGATAATTGTGTTTTTCTAAATTGTGGTAAAATTTTTAAAATTCAACATATAGTGTTACAAGAAAAAATAATAATCTTAGGATGTGAGCTTGATATTTTAGGACCATTTGCAACATATCCTACTGACAGTTCATTGCTGTCAATGTACAGGGTAAAGTTGCCATGTGTTTCTAGTCGTACTGAATATACATATGATAATGTGTTGTATAAGGGGATAATATTGCCATATAGAGATGAGTTTGTTGTTACCCCTTTATTACATCTTTGATATAAATGTTTACAAAAGTAGTTTTTTACATTAGCTGTAGTTTTTTAATGTACATATTTAGTTGCTCAAAGCTTATTTAGATGCTACAATATTTTTTCTTTTTATATATTAATCTACTTTTAAGAAACTTTTACCTCGTTGTGGAGTTCCCCGAAGAAAGAAAGGGAGGTGTGGTGCCTATGGCGATAATAAACAATAGTTGGCTTGTGACAAATGAACATGATGACCAATGTTGTTTATGGCCCAGTTATCTAAAAACTGAACATGATCGTATTGAGGCTGTGAAGACCCATGCAATCTTAGACTCCAGACGCTGTGGTATATCTAAGATTAACATTAAATATAAATCAGGTTAGTTTTGTTAATTGAAACTTGTACCATAAATAACAACTCAAGTTTTAACATATAATAAATTCATTGCACAAGTTGTCATTTATGACAATTTTTATTAGTTGTAATAAAAAAATTTTTTTTTTTCTCTTCTTTTTTTTTTTTTTTTTTTTTTTTTTTTTACCCAATCACTACCACATATTATAGCAACGACAATGTGGGCATATACAGCTGCCCTCCCGGCTTCAGCGAAGAGTGGGGTGAGTCTAGATACCGAAAGAATTACTATATATATTTCAAAAGATGACAGGTAGGCGCCACGCTATTTAATTTGTGACTCCCTGTATATGCCGCTCATATAAATAGCGAAACATACACTGCTGCTACTACACTTACGCAATCTTAAGGTTTGTTGGTAGCAGAGCACAGTATCAAATCGGAAAAACTTGATAAATATATACTTTAATAATCAGAATGAAATAGAAAGCAGAATCGCATCTGTGCAATTCAAACAGAGTATGAAGTACAATTATGTAACCAAAACTAAAAGAAAAAAAACACGAAAGGTAATACGGCCGAGCTCAACCTTCACAATAGTAATTATAATTACACTTATATACATTAAAAGTTATTTCTGTATTTAAATTAAATTAAAGTACTTCATAATCGTAAGTGAAAATTATTTATATACAGTAACGAGTAACGATAAATTAGTGATTATCGCAATAGCCCGATATTAGAAATAATGATATTTTGCTTATCTGTATTTTTCCTCTTTGACCTGCTCCGTTGCGTCGACGATGACAATCTAAATCAAAACCTTCCAGAATGCGACGAATAGATAATGGGCTTCATAAGATTCCAGGAACCAGAACGAGAACAAAACTGACGTAAAAGGAATTCCCAAATTACTTGAATAATATGCATAAACCCAAAAAGGTAAACGCAATGATAAAAAGCCTAAAAACGTCAAAAAAAATCACTACTAATTAAGCGTAAACATTGTTAGTTACCTCTAGATATTGAACGGCTTCGTGTGATTTAGGTTCGAATGAAGACTTCAATCCGTAAATTACGAAATGCCAAAAACTACAAGAGTGGCAAAAATAATGCCCACACTGCCTTCAGATCCCATAAATGGAAATTAACAAATTATGCACAATTAAAAGCGAGCGGGACTATAACTTCGTTCGACCATTACATATGAAAGAATGACCAATTTTTAAACGTGAATGCCTGATATGATAAGAACCAAAGAGGGCCAGGAGCGTACATTCATTTCTTTAAAATATTTAAATTATTGCGTTGTCTAACTAATGTGAAATTACGCATATTGTGACACTGTAGCATTAATCAACAAAAAAACAAGAATTTGGTTTAAAGAAGAAGATGATTGTCAATTTCAAAAAAATTATGATTTTGAATAAAACTACTGACGACACTGATTTGGATAAATAAAATTTCTTCGAAACTGCAATTGCAAGCCATCTATGGGCATAAATAAAACGTATGCATTTTAAATCCGTAACAACACATTCCCCACTAAACAAAAATTTTTCCTAGTAAAATTTTAAACAAAACCATTAGGTTTCACAAAAAAATTTGTTAGAAAATAATAATTCTACCTTATACCTATTCGAACTTTATCATTCAAAACAAAAAAATTAACAAGAAAATCGAACTGACATTAATTGAAGTTATCAGGAGGATGGTGCTTAAGATCTTTGGCATGGTAAACAGCTACATTCTTCCCATCAATGTCAGAAATTTCGTAGGTCCACGGAGAGACAACTTTTTAATGATGAAAGGCCCTACATATTTTGGAGCCAATTTAGAATTAAAATTTTTTGAGGCGTCTGACAATACAAAATTGCGTCTTAACACTAATTCATTTATTTGGAAAGTATTCGGTCTTCGACGTAGGTTATAGAGAATTTTACTTCTTTCGTACGCATTTTTAAGCGTAATTGGATATCTGAATACAAGTCAAGAAATTTTGAATATCTATAATCGGTGTCTATAGTCCGCAGTATTGGACTATTTTAGTAACCTGATTATCTCGACCATCCAATGAAAGTTCACGTCCAAAAATTAAATAATTTGGAGACATATTAATGACTTCGTGTTTAGAAGCACGAATGGCAAACCCTATTTTGTACAAAACGGTATCCCATATCTTGTGATTTTCTTGAACATAAGCTCGCAGCATAGTTTTCACTACACGGTTTACGCGTTCTACAGGGTTGGCTTGAGCATGGTAATTCGCGGTATAGGATATGTTGATGTGGTATTGCTTTGCCATAGCTTTAAAGAGATGACTTCTAAATTGGACGCCATTATCCACAATAATTCCCGAAGGAGCACCAAATAATAAAATGACATAAGCTTCAATTAACGTAACTACATTACTAGCGGTAGCAGACCTTAACGGAAATAATTGGACAAATTTACTAAAACAATCACACACAGTAAGAATATACAAATAACCTCTTGACGATCGGTCCAATCAAGTCTATAGAAAGTAACTGAAAGGGTTTGGAGAGTGTTGGAGTTTTACTAAGCATGTACCCAGGTGGCGATTTTGCTCCGGTTTAATGCGAGCGCATACCTCACAGTTCTTTACATATCGAGAAACGTCACATTTCAATTTTGGCCAATAAAATTTATTTAAAATACGAGCAGTAGTCTTTGTGATCCCAGGGTGACCGCATGTAGGATCATCGTGAAAAGATTTAATTATAGAAGGTCGGTCTTTTTTTGGGAACTTTTTCCATTGATCGTTGGAATCGTAAATATTTGTGTATTTTGTCTTAACATGCTTATAAAGTTGGGAATCTGAAACTCGCCAAGCCGGATAACGTTGTGGTCGATTAACGACGTTCTGACACATCTTGGCGTACCAAGCGTCTGTAAGTGGGGTTTCGGAAGAGATCGTAGATATTATTGTTTCGTTAGAGGGAACTGAGCGACTTAATGCATCAGCCACTAAGTTTTCCTTCCTTTTCGATGAACTACAGTAAAAGGGTATTGTTGCAGACGAACTGCCCATCTAGCAATACGACCAACTGGATCTTTAATATTGTGAAGCCATTTAAGACTGTAGTGATCAGTGACTACTGTAAAATTAGGTAACCCTTCTAAATAAGGTCGAAATTTTTCAATACTAAAGATAATAGCAAGACACTCTTTTTCAGTGGTACTAAATTTTTGTTCTTGTTTGCTTAAAGAACGGCTTGCATAAGCAATGACTTTTCACCGTCAGGATAGATCTGAGACAAAACTCCCCCAAGACCATAATTACTGGCATCAGTAGTAACAATAAAATCCAAATCATAATTAGGACAAGTTAGAACGGGAGCTGTTATTAAATAATTTTTTATATCTTGAAGAGCCTTATCACAGTTATTGTTCCAATCAAATTTTACGTTTTTCTTTAAGAGGTGCGTTAAGGAGTGGTAAGAGTGGAGAAATTGGGTATAAAGCGACGATACCAAGAAGCAACGCCAATTATTCGTCTAACTTCAGTTGTGTTTTTAGGAGTAGGAATTTTCAGAATGGCTTCTACTTTGTCAGGGTCAACATGTAATCCATTTTATCAACTACATAGCCAAGATACTTTAACTCAGAACGGCAGAACTGACATTTTCTCTACTTAACGTAAGATTTGCTTTTTTAAACGCAAGAGAACTTCATTTAAAATGCTTAGGTGTTTTTCGAAAGTTGATGTCACTATAATGATATCATCAAGATATACAAAGACAGAAGGCTCTAGTTCTGGTCCAAGAATTTGATCTATGAGCCGTTGCCATGTGGCAGGACTAGTACACAACCCCATGGGTAATCTTTTAAACTGAAAAAGACCTCGGTTTGGGACCGCAAAGGCAGTTTTAGGTCTAGACGAAACGGCAATAGGGATTTGATAATAAGCAGATTTAATGTCCAGAGAAGTGAGATACTGTGCATCTCGTAATCGGTCTAATATAGAAGATATGAACGGTAGAGGGTAAGCATCGGGGTAGTAACTTTATTCAATTGGCGGAAATCTACTACAAAACGATAATCGCAAAGATTCTTTTTCTTAACTAATAAGATTGGTGCCGACCAGGGGCTGGATGAAGGTTCAATAATATCATCTGCTAACAGCTTATTTAGTTCACGATCAATATGTACTTGCATAATTGGTGAAACAGGATAGGGACGCAGTTTAATTGGATTTGAATTGGTTATGATTTCGTGTTCCACTAAAGTCGTACAACCAAGTTTATTTCCCATTTCTGAAAATGTTTTATCAATTATGAAATTCAGTTGAGTTGATTGTTCAATAGTTAGGTCCTGTTGAGATTTTATGATAGGTAAAGAATCAACATATAATTCATCGACGTTTGAGTCTGAAAATTTCCAAACACCGCTTCTCATATTAGGTACAAAATCCATAGTAATCCAGAAATCAATTCCGAGAATTAATAAATGTGGTAAAGTGGGAATAACTAACACTTGAATAATTTTAATTTTATCTTTCAACTGGAAGGGAACTGAAATTACACCTAAACTAGTACACTTTTGTCCATTGGCAAGAGTACATGAGGTTACTTCGGGTTTTCTATTTTAAAACCTAGTGACTGAAATATTTTCCAGCCAGGTTCACCAATAATAGTGCGTGAAGCACCAGAATCCAACAATCCTAACATTTTTTTTGGTAAACTGAAACTTCTAAGTAAGGTCTTTCATCGCCTATAGCATGAGATAATATGTAATCTAATAAAACTTTTTGAGAAGAACAATTACTTAAATCAGAGACCGAGCAATTAGAACTAAAGATCGCTACTCGGTCGTCTAGCGTCTTTGAGGGAAGTTTAAAGAGCATTTTGGACAATCACGAGAAGTATAATTTTGTTGACCACAACGATAACAGAATTTTGAAGTCTGTGGTTTCAAACACTGAGTTCTAGAATGTCCATTTTCGAGACAATTCCAACATATAATATTCGGACTTGAAATGACATCTACAGGGTTCAAGGTAAGGTTATTTGCAGTACTGGATGTACATGGCTCATCAGTGGCGGTATAGATGTAGGCCAAATCAGGTTCAATTAAAACCGATTTATTTTTAGGTGGAAGGGTAAAATTGTCTATAGATTCCCTACGAGACTCGATGCGTTTTCCAACTTTGATTAATTGTGATATGGATGAAATTTCCATAAGTCCTAATTGGGATTGATAAAAGGGTTTAAATTATTGAGGATAACTTTGAGTTTTAGATCTTCCTGAACTGTACAAGTAAGTCGGTTAAACATATTGGTCATTATCGCAATATAAATTCCTATAGATTCTTTTGGATGTTGAGTACGAGCTCGGATTTCATCAAAAGTTTATCATTATAATCGGCTGGTTGAAACTCTTCCCGTAGTAATTGTATTAATTCAGCCCAAGTTTTAACTGAATTTCTAACCGATCGATACCAAATTAATGCCCTATCGGAAAATAAATCTAAAGCCGAAACAAAGAGTTGCTCTTTGGACACATTCCTAGCTAGACATAATTCATCAACCCGTTCTAAAAAGATGACAAGGAACCAAATGTCTTTTCCCCATTAAATTTTAAATTCCACTGGTGTACTGGAACTGATTTTAATCCTGGAATTGGAATATGTGATGAAGATGCAGGAAGGGATTGCTCTGAGTCACTAGATGAACTGTCTGAATTAAAGGGGTTCAATAATTGCAGATATATCTAATCTAGGCGATGATCTATTTTGTTTTTCAACAAGTCTGGCTGTATGTTGCAATTTAGATTGTAACTGAACAATCTGAAGAAGTATTTTAGATTTACGTTCAGTATCCTCTGGAGTAACTGGTTGTGACCTATTTGCTCTATTGTACATGTGACTTAACGTGGTGGATAGTTTCAAAAAAGAAGTACTTGTTCTGTTTTCTGAGAAAGAATTCACCGACTCGGTTAATGTCGTTAATTTGTTTGTGAGACATGCCTGATCGACTTCAAAGAAAACGGATATGAAATTGAAGGCATAACTGAACCCTTTTCTAATTTTAAAATGCTACGAAATGTTCTCCGCATTTCCGAAACCCTAAGCTCTCCTGTAATGCCCCTTACTGCTAACTCATACACCAACTCATCTTTATCTAATCTATTAATCTCCATATTTGACGACATAATGCTAACAGGAAAAAAAAAAAATTAAACTTGACTAAACTCGATGCATACGATAATCCCCCTCAACGTAAACAAGTAACCGTTGAACAGACAATAAAAAAAAAATCCTTAATTGGTTTCAGTACGACAAAAAAAAACTCACGAAGGAAGAAATTTCATTCAACAAACAAAATTTTACAAAACCCATCTCAACACGTTGGGCGCCATTTGTAATAAAATTTTTTCTCTTCTTTTTTCTTTTTTTTTTTTTTTCACCCAATCACTACCACATATTATAGCAACGACAATGTGGGCATATACAGCTGCCCTCCCGGCTTCAGCGAAAGAGGGGTGAGTCTAGATACCGAAAGAATTACTATATATATTTCAAAAGATGACAGGTAGGCGCCACGCTATTTAATTTGTGACTCCCTGTATATGCCCGCTCATATAAATAGCCGAAACATACACTGCTGCTACTACACTTACGCAATTTTAAGGTTTGTTGGTAGCAGAGCACAGTATCAAATCGGAAAAACTTGATAAATATATACTTTAATAATCAGAATGAAATAGAAAGCAGAATCGCATCTGTGCAATTCAAACGGAGAAAATTATGTAAATTACAATTATGTAACCAAACTAAAAGAAAAAACAACGAAAGGTAATACGGCCGAGCTCAACCTTCACAATAGTAATTATAATTACACTTATATACATTAAAAGTTATTTGTATTTAAAATTAAATTAAAGTACTTCATAATCGTAAGTGAAAATTATTTATATACAGTAACGAGTAACGATAAATTAGTGATTATCGCAATAGCCCGATATTAGAAATAATGATATTTTGCTTATCTGTATTTTCCTCTTTGACCTGCTCCGTTGCGTCGACGACAATCTAAATCAAAACCTTCCAGAATGCGACGAATAGATAATGGGCTTCGCAGATTCCAGGAACCAGAACGAGAACAAAACTGACGGCGAAAGGAATTCCCAAATTACTTGAATGTATGCATAAACCCAAAGGTAAACGCAATGATAAAAAGCCTAAAAACGTCAAAAAAAAATCACTACTAATTAAGCGTAAGCATTATCAAA